>JAINUV010000861.1:0-97120 GCA_020205505.1 Panax japonicus
AAAATTCAGAACTATTTAGTGTGGTAATGAACTCAAATATGGTCCATCACCTGAGAATGGAGAAAAATCAGTATACAAGCATGCAACTTTTGAGTGAAACTTATTATTTAATGTTTCTACATTGACCTTATTGATTTAATTCATTGACCTCCTAGAGTTGAATGAAAACTACGGCTGACAATTTTTAACATGACATGATAACCCAACAAGAACACAAAATAAATAATAAAATTAGGTAATGTTGAGTTTAAACAATTTTTGTCATGAACAGTTCGACACGTTTAACATAAAATTTAAACAAGTCAAATTCATATAATCAACGGGTTGACACGATTAGACATTTTTATTTAAAATAATTTTAAAATAAATATGATATATCGTTGTAATTACCTTAAATATTAAGTTTTAACTTTCTTAGTTACATTTCTAAGCACGTTATCATGCATTTTATTAAATAAATATTATTGGGATAAATAAATTACACTATTATTCAATAAATAAGTAAATGATGTTTATTTATTTTATTTAAAAATTTAAATTTATATAATAAACAGGTTGACACGTTAACACAATTAATAAACATGTTAATGTAGTATTGAGCATATTGAAATGAATAATTAAACGGATAATTTTAGTATTAACCTATTTAGTATATTACTAGATACAAACACCCGCGTTGCGACGAAATTATTCAATTTTTTAATAATAAATATGTACGTACAATTAATAAATTAAAATATAATAAGAACATGGTAGATTGTTGTGCGATGATCAAATTTTTCCCATAAAAACAGATAAATATACAGTGTAGAGGGTAGTGTTAAGATAAAGTAGTGATCTTATTAAATAATAATTAAATTACAAAGGATAATATCAAAACAGTTGATAATATTAAAATAGTTTAGATTTTTAATGATTTAGGGAATTATAAATCTAAAAAATTAAGAGAATGACATTATGTTATTAACTGTTTAGATTTGTAATGATTTAGAAGATTATAAATCCAAAAAATTAATTAATAGCATAAAATAGTGATTTTATTAAATAATAATTAAATTAAAAAGATAATATCAAAACAGTTGACCATATTATCAAAACAGTTTAGATTTGTAGTGATTTAGGAAATTATAAATCTAAAATTTAGGGGAATAAATTAGGATTTGTTTTCATCCTCATTTGTTAGGTTAGTTGGACAATTTTGTTAAGGGTCTTAAGGAACATTAATTAGACAGAATACGTGTTCAATTGTGGGAATGACATGTGTCAAGTTATGGTATCATGTACTGTCTTTTAGTATATATAATACTCCCTCCGTTCCTTAATATAGGTCGTTTTAGAGAAATATTTTTGTTCCTTAATATAAGTCGGTTTAGAATTTCAAGTAAGCATTAATTGCTTAGTTTCCAATATTACCCCTAATATTAAATGTAACTTTGGTTATCCCAATATTTTCTGCCCAATAAATAACAATCTCTTATTTTAATACAAGGGTAATATAGACAATTGATATTATAGTTAATGCTATACAATCATTACCTTAATGGTTGTGCATAACCTTAAAACGACTTATATTAAGGAACGGATGGAGTAATAGATTTATCACTTAACACGACACGAATTCACCTATCAAGAAACGAATTCGCGAATATGACACGATTGCCACTCCTAATGAAAACACGATACTCCACCGACTCCACTCCTTGAGTAACCAATCAATTTACAATATTCAAAATTAGACTTGCACAACCTTCACTCCTCTTTGCAACTGAGATGCTAGATCTATACTTCTATATATATTAATACAAGTCAATGCATTATTATTTACTAGGAACAACAAACAACATAATGGATCTTCAATATCCTACAATCTTTCACGAAATTTTTAAGGATCAATTAATTACTCTCATCCTCAACTGGTATTTGAACCTTTTTGGGATGCCTGATACAAATAAAATACATAACTTCCCATGATATCCTACGGGTCAAGCCATGACGCTAGCTTTAACATTCCATAAGAAATGAAATGAACAACTACAAGGACAATATAATACAAACCTGGAAGAATGATACCACAAGGGTCCTCTAACCCTGCAAGACTGTAGATAGAAATGTATCCCTATTCCATAATGCAGAATGATACCACAAGGTGGGTAAAACACGCTACCTGAGTGTCTCTCACGGGCTCTCAAATCGAACAACTAGACACGTAATATTGTCAGAGCTCCCTTTTGCATAAGCATCTTCTATGAGTTTTCTAGATGCTGCTTCTGCATCAGGTATGTCCTGCACAATAGCCACTGCATCCTGTATCCAAAACAAATAACAAAAGTTCAGCACAATACAAGATCATTAAATATTCTAGTTGCAGTAGTAGTCAAGAATGTGTTCATGAATTGGTGCTCTATTGTCAGTGCACACAAAGTTCATAATGACATTACTGTCAGGAAATTAAGCTTAAAAAAGATTATTCCAACGCAAAGAAACTTCTGTACTAGAGTGGGCAATCTCCTGATTAGTACTATAGGTGAAACAAATACCCACGGAGATATGAACAAGCAAAAGAGATATATGCAGTCTAAGTAGAATGAAATCACTAGTACAAGAAAACTAGGGACACAGTTAAGAACTCTTTAAGCTGATTGATCTATTTCCATGTTCATCAGAACATGTCAAATATATACTCCCTCTATTCCACAAGAAGAGTCCAATTTGCAAAATTTGAGAATATGAAGGATATGTTTGTGTCCCTTGAATACCCTTAAAATAATAAGGTCTTGATATAGTAGTGTTGAATGATAATGAAATTATGATGACAAACTTGAGAATATTGTGTTAATTTATACTACTATCACTAAAAAGTGGACTACTTTTAAATAATAATTTTTTATTTTATTTTATTTTTATTTTTGTAAATGAGAATATTTTATAGAACGGATATAGTATATCAATTATTTAACCTAAATACTGCCAATTATTTTACATTTATTTTTTTCTTCTATATATTATTAGTTTTTATCAAAATTCTTGGGAGCCTAGAAAAAATATATAAAGATTTGGGGTTACCAACAAATATATTCATTTTTAGCCTCGAAGTATCAACTTTCTCAGTTGTGTTCCTTCAAGTGTAATTTTTTTTAACAAAATTGTTCCCTTTTAACATATTGATGAAATTATAGGTCGGAATCCTTCACATACATATCCGAAATCATTGGTAATAATGTTATTTACATTTCATATAACATATATATTGTTGTACTCATATGTTTGGAATGGGACAAATATGTACTCAACTATATAAAACGTGAGTTTCGAAAAGAAACATATTTGTAAAAAAATAAACTTTTGAGGGAGACACTATTGTTGTAAATCCTAAAAACTTTAAAGATTTTTTTCTAAAATCTAGGGTAGCTTAGCCTAGGTAAAATCTAGGGTAGCTTAGCACCCTAGGCCCCTTAAGTCCTCTGTCCTGTTATGCCCCTTAAGTCCTCTGTCCTGTTATGCCCTTAAGCCCTCCATCTCTGTTACCCCTTAAGTCCTATTACCCTAAAGCAGTAACATAGTAACCAACTGCGCTTTGGTATGAATATTTCAAAACATAGAATACTTTCGTTCTGAAATATCAAATGTGGTAATACAAAACTTTTTTCACCTATTTACCTTCTATTACACAAACATGATTACAACTTTGCTTTGTGATTTACAAATGAGGAACAACCTCTTATATAGTCATTGGGACATACAACCTATGACTAAGGTCAAATCTAATGGAAGACTTGGATCCACCATCTAGAATCATCCTCTAAAATATCTAGATATTTACAAAGTACTGTAATTACATGAGTAAATATGTTGAACTTTATTACCCTATATATAAAGAAAATTCTAGTAAATACCACCAAATGTAACCAACTAAGCACCTTGTGTGTGTCAAGTAAGAGATAACATGACACAATCTTCTTGAAAATGTGTTTGTTGTGCCACTACTCTTAGAAACAACTCAACCACTTTTAACTATGTACCAACTAGTTTTAACCGTCTCTTTAGAAAGCTATTCTTATCATACCACGTTTCGGATGAATGTATTTCGTACCAATTTAGTGATTGGAATAAACCTACCCCTCGTACTACAAAAAGTAACTTTTTTACTCCCGTTTTCATTCACATACTGTATGATCCAGGTATCATTGCCCCAAACTGTATAGGATAGCATTTTCTGGAATGTTTATAGCATCCTTTTTTATATAAACTAGTTTAAAAGAAGGCTTTCTCCAGTAGCCAAGTACTGTAGGTTTAGAGGAAGCTAAAGCAAGAAAGCTGTGATCGAAACAAATTTTTGTGGATACTGTTAACATGTGTAAAGGAATAGAGCATGGTTAGATAATCATATGAAACTACTATGCGGCCCTTATTTCCTCTTGGTAGATAAAAAGAATGAACCCACTATAAGCTCACTAGAGAGATCATGCATGTGTTTCCTATATATGCATCACTCATATCCAATTTGAGAAAAAGTTACTAAACTATATAAACAGAGAAATGCTGAAGTTGACAAATCTGATAATATCTAAAGTGTATCCCACCAAAATCAAAGTTTTATTTGTCTACCAGAAAGAAATCATAATAATGGGTATGACACTGCTAATTGAAAGGAGTAACAGGGGTCATCCGATGTGTATACTGTAAAGTAATAAATTAAGAAAATCCTCTTTGATCACTACCAATTAACTTTCAGGTCTTAGCTGACAGCTTTCGTCCCTTGAATCAGTTAGCAGATGTTGCTTTTATAATCTAATCTTATTGCATGGTTGTAGATGAGCTATTCATTGTTCTTTTTAGGGTATATCTATTCATAGTTGACCCTTATTTAATAATCCTTCCATCCCAAGATAAATGTCTTGGGCTGACTTTTATGGTCAAATTGACCATTTTTACAATTAATAAGTAAGCATATATATATATTTAGATTTTGAAAGTCCCAAAACTTGAGATTAGTCCAAGTGTAAATTATATGTAGTATGTCTCCAAATATGTATAACAGAATATTTATTTGAAAAATGGTCAATTTTGACAATAAAAATCAATTGAGAATATTTATCTGAGGTCCGAGGTAGTATATATTAAGGGAGATGTTATTTTTACAATTAAAATTATTTTTCACAAGGTCTCTTCTCACATAAGATATATGTGGACAGGAACTTTTAATCTATATCGACATCACTTGGTCAATAACATGGAAAAAAACAAGTCTCCAAAGGTGGTGGCCATCTCATAATGACGAAGTAAATGATTAACAATTTCCTCTACATTTCATTTATGAATCAGTAAAAATCAAAAGGCAATATATAGTCTCCACAGAGTGCAGAATGCAGATACATGCAGAAATAGTCATGAGGCTTGGGAAAACAGTTGGTCAACCTAGTTATTAAATACACAGCATATATCCAAAAGTGAACAAACAAAGAGACACAAGGCAACCCCTCTCTCAAAGGAAACATCTTTTTGCTCAGGGAATCACATGCATTTTTGTTTATTTTTTTGACAATTATGTAAATCACATGCATTCTTTATTTGACTTTCTGAAGGTAAGGTTTTGCAAGAGACCCTACAATGAGGTCCAAACCAAAAATTTCAAGCCTAAAATATTAGGGCGGTAAGAGAAATTTCACATCATAAAGGAGAGAGATTATTTGATGTACTTTCTCATAATATTCATAAATGTTTATCTGCTCAGAAGATAATAAGAAATTAGTTAGGAAAACCTGAGCCTTTCTTTTGAAAGATCACAGATTTTCAGATTGGATAAGATTTATGTGGAATGATAGGTTACAGTGTGCCATTTGATGTTTAGCCATCTGAGAAGATCAAAAGAACAAATTTACAAGAGGAGAACTATATAGAAGTTATAGAGAGGAAATAATTAAAAGTCTCAAAAAATCAAAGGCCTCAAACTCATCACTGAAACATTTTCTTACCTTATTTGAAATAACATTCCAAAGTCCGTCACTTGCAATGATAATAAAATCAACACCATCAATTTCTTCTTCCTAACATCAGAAAAAAAGAATAAACACGACAGTAACAGCTGAATGGTTACAATTGATATACAGATAACTGAAAACAGTAAGGTAAAGTTCTTCTATATGTTTGCATAAGCTGCATCAAGAACATGACTACAGAAAAATACAAGACGAGAACACAGTTGATGAAATAAATCCTAGAAAATGAATGCTATCAAATTATCACACAACTTTTATGTCAATACTAATTATCACTGATAAAGGATAAGTATCAACACGAGAGAATAGGAAATTAAAATCAGATCATGTGCCTTCATAATGGATCTAAACATGCAAATCTGTCTAATCAAGAATACCTTCAAAGACTACCACAATCCTCAATCTTTCAAGCCATTTCCAACTTAATATCCTGAATTAATTATTTCTTTAGAGAAAATACTCATGTTAGAAGAGTTTTTTGTTAGTTAGATGTGTTGGAAAAGAATGCTTAGTATTTCTATTGCGGATGCAAGAAACATTTGAATGCAGATTACCTGAATTTCTGGGTCAGCCACAACATATGGCTTAAGTAGTTTATCTCCAAATGCGCGAGAAACAGCAAGAACACCGCCAACCCGCCACGTTCCTAAAAAAATTCATCAACTTAATAAAGCTTATAGTACAAGTCCTTTAACAAGTAACATCATACAGCAATAAAGCTTTAATGTGCAGACTTAGAACAGAGACACATACAGCATACCGACAAATACCATGTAGCCATATATATTATAATAAAGACTACTAACAGTAGGAAGTTTGTATCTTTCAGCATTGCACCAAATTGTGGTCGCTACTCTTAGCTACACCTTATATTAGTCCAATGCAGGAAAATTGCAAAGCCATCAGAAACGATCAACACATAACATCTCTCCATTAATTGACTAAAGGAGAGAAAAGAATCTACTCGCAAAACAAAGAAAATTCAGAACCATTACAAAAGAAGATGGTTGAAATCACTGGTGAACAATAGCATATTAAGTTTAGGTACTCTACAAATAGAATTTCTTTGGGCATTTAAGCTACGAAAAATGCCAGGACTTTCAGAGATTAGTAATCTCCCTTTATCCCTAACAAGGGCTAGTTTCTGTTTTCCCTTCTCTATGGGCCTTGGCCATGGGTGCATTAAGGGATTTTTTAGCAAGGTCGGACGGCTCATCAAACCGGAAAAGGTATCGAATGGATAGTTCAACCAGTGGTCGAACTGTTGTTGACTCAATGACGTTATTAATATATAAAAATATATATTATTAGTAATTAATAATATTTTCAAGAATCTCATTTTTTTATGAACTAAAATATAATAAAGTTGAGTTACAATATTACTAAAAGTGGTTAATTTTAATATTAAAAAAAATTTGGTACAAAAAAATAACTGGGTCACTGGGTCAATAACCGGTTTTACGGATTGAACTATCGGTCCAATCAGTGGGTCAACTGGATTTTGACCAAAACTGGTATTTTTGTTCAAACCGGACCGGAGTTCCAACCGGTTTTGGTTTTTACCGGTCCGGTCCGATCCAATTTTTAAATCCATGGTTTTCAGTATAAGATGTGTGTAGGTTTCAGTATCACTACCAGAACACTACTACACAATTAGATCCCAAATTAATAAGAAATTGTCATGAAGTTTGTTGATTCTTGGATATGAAGATTCAAACAGGCTAACATCAAACTCGCATACCCATTGATCCATGTGTTGTGCATTATTTAAAATATATACCAATTCTTAACTCAGAATAATGACGCTAATCTGTCTCTTTATAATATATAATTAACAGATCATAACCTCATCAGATATATGTTGAAAAAAAAAAGGGGAAAAAAAAGATTGTGTACATTTTCTGTACCTGAAAGAGACTTGAGATATCTAATTGTTTACTAAACATATCAAACAACATTGGTGCCAAATCAGTCAGATATAGAAGCCAAGTCAAAAGCCCATTAACAGATTGATAAACACGTAATTAATACATTTTAATATTCTCATATTTATTATTTTATATGCTTATTTTATTTAACTAATACATTTTATTTTGTTTTGTAGGAAATAACATTTATTTTTCTTGGGGAGCAAATAAAAAATTTATATCTAACTTTTTAATATGAAAAAGGACTCTTGGAGGATTATCATATAGAGATGGAAGTCAAGAAGGAAAGAAGAGAAAGAAAGGAACAAAACTGTCCAAGTTCAATGAACCTAAATTAGGGCACAAATGTATTCTCCCTATAAATAGGCATCTTGTTTTAGAGAGGACACCCCTTATTATTTTTTTTCCTTAGTTTTTCGCTGGTGTAGGAGTAAGATATTTAGAGTTTTTGTCTTCTCTCTTATTCCAATCATGTGTGGTACTACTGTCAGTGAGTATTTGTAACTTTCTTTTATTGATATAATAGAAATTCTCTTTTTAATTATTGTTCTTATTTCATGCAAATAGTTGTAATAATATTATTTGTTTTTTTTAATTCCATGGCTAGCTAAATTTCTAATATCTAGGATGATGATGAAATTAGGTATTTCATAATACTATTCTCTTTCTGTTTCGAAATTAATGCCTAATTATTGTTGCCTTCATGTTTTTCTTCGCATAAATTGCATATGATTCTTATATTGATTGCGAGATTTTGATAAGTTATAGTTAATATGTGAATTTTTTATAACTTATGATTGCCTATATTAATTATATGAATCATTATTTTTAAAGGGAATGAAAAATAATTTAGGAATTAAATTAAGAAATAAGAAATTATTTATTATGTTAATATTTGGTGGATTCTGATTCCCAGGTATCTTTTCTCATTAATAGTTTTCGTTATTAATTAATAGTTTGCATAATTTAGTTAATAAATCTTCTCCACCATTTTTGTTTCTAATTTGCCTAAAATATTAATTAAGGATATATTAAATAATTGATTTAGTCTCTGTGGTTCGACCTACACTTGGCAAATCTACAATCGACGTTGTGCAGTTGCAATACATAATTTTAACTCATCAAGTTTTTGGTGCCGTTGCCGGGAACTAGAATTAATTTTTATTTATTCCTTAATTTTTATTTATTCGAATTAGTTTTAACTCTAATTTTATTTTATTTTTAATTTTTTTTCAGGATTATTGAAGCATATCGAAGGAGCGAAAAGATAAAGATTTTGTTGATGCGCTTTCTTCGGTACTTCGTATCTCCATATTTTTTTTAAAAAAAAATAGTAGTTTAGCTTTTTTTATTATTATTAATATTTTTTTATTTGCCGCATTCACGCATTCACTCACGTAGAGCACATCTTGTAAGGTTTTTATTTTATTTTTTATTTTTTGTCAAATATAAACTGTGGTGATTGCTGGAGGATTGAAGTACGTCAATATTTCTCCTTTTGTAATTCACATAGTTTTAGGACATTTTATTTGTTTATAGTTTTTTTTTGGTGCATTTTCATATTTAATCTAACTTTAAGGCCACAACCTGTAACAAGATAAGGTAGGAATTTCATCACCTTTCCTTGGCCCATAAACAACCCAATTTGCATTATGCATAACCATGACCTAATAAAATCAAGTAGACGTTGGCCCCTAGGACTCGAGCTCAATTAGGACAAGAAACTCCAAGAGGCTGAATTTTAAATTAATCAAACTACTGGTGTCTATGCAAGTGGTTCAAAAGGTAAACGCCTAAAGATTGTGTGATTATTCAATTAGTCACCGTATTTACGGAGAGACTCCCACCTTTCTTACACTTACTTGGGTAGTGGTATGATTAATTTCGAATTTGGTGGACCTTGCAGTGTAACTTGAAACAGTTAGGAGCAGTCTAGATTTTATTTAGGTCGACCTTAGAAGTAATTTTCTTTTGTGCTGCTTATTTGCTAAGTAGTGTATGCAAAAAGTGTGGATTAAGGACAAAACATCCCGATTAATGAGAAAATTTGATTTTTCGAATTTCATTTTAAAAGATCCCACTTTGAGAAAAATGGAGGGCGCACAAACTATTTTTTTAAGGGACCGATGTTATCCTTCCCGCTCTGCCCAACCTTCATGCATAAGTCTACCACCGGTAACTGGTAATAATTTTGAACTTAAACCACATTTCATAAATATGTTACCAAGGTTCACTAGTATAGAAGATCCATACTTATTCATTCAGGAATTTGAGGAAGTTTGTGCTTTAATTAAAATTCAACAATTATCCGATGACTCAACTAGGCTAAGATTTACCACATTTGCTTTAAAAGATAATGCTAAAAAGTGGTTATATAGCCTACCAAATAATTTTATATCAACCTGGGAGGGATTTGTTGTTACATTTCTAAAAAATATTTTCCAAATCATAAAACTTCTAAAATTAGGACTGCAATTCATCAATTTTGCCAACTTAAAAAAGAGTCATTTTGGAAATATTTTGATAGATTTAAAAACTTGTTATCCTAGTGCCCACACCATGGAATTGAGAAATGGAGATTGTGTCAAATTGCCTACGAAGGTTTAGACTATCCCACTAAAACAATGTTAGTCAATGTGTCAAGGGGATTTTCTGAATAATGACGAGGAAAATGCTTGGGAGTTTTTAGAAGACTTAGCAGAAAAAACTATGCAATGGGAAACCACCCGAGAGACCAATAAACCTAGTTCATCTAGGGGTGTTCATACAATTGACAATTCAATTGCTACCGAAGCTAAGTTGGTTGGTGTACTTAAAAGACTTGAAGCTTTAGAAACTAGGGGACAATCACACGTGAACCAAGTCTCAACACCAGCACCTTTGTGTCTAAAAGGTGTAATTCACAAAGAATGTCCTAGAGTCATGCCCCAACCTGAAGAATATGAACAAGTCAATGCAATGTTTCAAAGACCTGGGAATGACCCATTTGCACCCACTTATAATACAGGTTGGAGAAATCATCCTAATTTTGCATGGAACCAAGGACCCTACCCAAATAATTCTTCAAATCAGGTCAATCAGTCTCTAAATCAATCTTTTCAACCTTACCAAAAGCCAAATCTTGGTCCGTACCAAAATTCAAGTTCAACAACCTAATATCCACCAGGTTTTTCTAATGAAAGTGAGAAGAGACTTAACACTTTAGAGAAGAGCATAAAAAATTTAATGAAATCTCATAATAATTTCATGCAAAACACTAACCAAGCCTTATCTCGTCTAGAGATCCAAATGAGTCAATTGGCCACTATAGTTAGTGAAAGAGAGAAGGGTAAGCTTCCTAGTCAACTAGAGACCAATCCAAAATTTTCAATCCCTAATCAAAAACCTTATCATGCTAATTCACTTGAAAACAACCAAGTCAATCATGTGAATTCTATAATTTCTTTAAGGTCTGGAAATTATTTTAATAACCATGCTGGCATTGATAATGGAGAAAAATTTTTTAATGTCGAATCTAACAATCCATCTTCAAAGTCAGTAGGTCCATCTACTAAGCTTGTGTCAAAAAATGATCAAACCACATCTTCTAAATCAAATGAAAGTCTTTAAACCAAAAGCCCCATTCCCTCAAAGACTTATTTCAAACAAGCACTCATCTCAGTTGGACAAAATTCTAGAAGTGTTCAAACAAGTGAAAATTAATATTCCCCTTCTAGATGCGATTCAACAAGTTCCCTCATATGCTAAATGTCTAAAAGATTTGTACGTACACAAAAGAACCACTCATGTTCCTAAGAAAGTTTTTCTAACAGCCCATGTTAGTTCTATCTTGTCATACCAAGTCCCTGTGAAATATAAGGACCCGGTTGTCCTACTATTTCATGCATCATAGTTGACACCTTAATTAAAAAAGCTTTACTTGATTTAGGAGCTAGTGTGAACCTTTTGCCATTTTCTGTGTACCAAACATTGGAATTAGGGGAGCTGAAAAAGACAAGTGTCACACTCCAACTAGCTGATCGTTCTATTAAAGTGTCAAAGGGAATAGTTGAAGATGTACTTATTAAGGTTGGTGATTTTGTCTTCCCTGTTGACTTTGTTGTCCTTGAAACCCAGCCTGTTGTCAATCCCAAGGGTCAAATTCCTGTCATTTTAGGTAGACCATTTCTAGCAACCTCTAATGCGTTAATTAATTGTAGAAATGTACTAATGAAATTGACATTTGGAAACATGACAATCGACTTAAATGTGTTTAATGTGGGAGAGCAACCTAGTGATTTGTTTGACCAGTCCGTTGAAGTGAACATGATTCAGAAAATGTCGGGAAATGAACTTACGGGGGAAGATGAAATTATTAATTTTTGTCTAAATCATTTTGGTCAAAATTGGGATGAAACTGAATACTTGAATGCGGTCAATGAGATGTTAGACTTCACATCCCAAAAATCTTACTCTAGATTGGAACCTATAGTTGAATCAAGTTTGACACATTTTGAGAACTTTCAAGAGAATCAAATTGACCTTACATCCTCTTATGATCATTTTAAGTCTACCTTGGGTCCATCCGAAGCGCCTTCCAGAAACACTAAATATGATTTAACAAATGAACCAAAGGTTGTGAACAATGATAATCTTCCATGTTTAGATAATGAGATCATATCTCCCATTTCAAATAATGCATGTGTTAATCCAGTGGTGCCTAAACATGGTATAACAGTTATTCAAAATGATGAAAATGTTTTAGTGCCCCTTGGTAACGAATATGGATGTCAAGTTTGGATAGATTTTATGAAGTTAGAATTTTTCAAAAGGAACTATCATTTTTCGTTATCCTTCCCTGACTCAATTTTAAAAGAATCAGTCGGGTATGCTCACAATTGTTCTTCTGTTGCAAATTCTAACTATTTCCAATTACCCAGAAGACCTGAAAATCATACGAAATCCACTCTAGGTTGTCTGTTTGTATTCATTTACAGTCGCATAATTTTTAGGATGCATAAAATATGTAGTTATGTACATTTGTTTTCCTTCTCACCACATTCTCTTGTAGACTAAATGTTCCACCATACAAGGTACAATTCTTTCACATCTTTGTTCTCTTTCTTCATTTGCATATATTGAGGACAATGCATGATTTAGGTATGGGGGGAGTTTGTTTGTATTATTATATTAGATTTTTTTTAATTTAGAAAAATATAGTAAAAAAATTGAAAAATTTGTTTGACTTTTATAGATTGATTTTATTCTAATAAGTGTTTGTGGAGCAAAACTCATGAGTAAGATTGAAAGATTTAGAACTCTTGAACTTTTGATTAGATACGAAATCTTAGTTCGAAACACCATCTGGATTAAAATTGATTTCATAAGCATTTTTACACTACACATTTACGCTAACTCTTAGTTGTGGATATAAACTATGATTCGAGCAATTTCAAATAAAAAAAATAAAGAAATTGAAAAAAAAAGAGTTGAGAAAAGTTAGAAAAAAAAAGAAAGAAAGAAATAATTGCTTCAATGTCCATTGAACGAAATAACTGCGTATCCAAGTCTCAAGAAGCACCGATATTCACACTGAAAAGTATGATGGATAAAAGCAGCTTGACTAGTCTAGTTTTGTGGCTTTTGTTACTCGAGTTAGTAAGCTCTTAGGGGTGTCTCTACACCTAGTGCCCTAAAGCCAATTGATTTGGGAGTCATTGGTCCAACGCTCTACATGGGTAACTCTGAAAAGCCTAAGAAAAATAAAACATTGCATAAGTCAAGAAAGAAAAAAAAAGAAAAATAATTTTGCTTGATTTTCACGGTAAAAATCCTTACTAAGAGTTACATCATATGCACATGCATGCATTACATGGAATTAATTTTTTGAAGGATAGTGTCTAAAATAAAGATAAAATATTTTTGATAAAGTGAAAGTGTGATTTTGAATTTAATCTTGTTTATGTATAATGTCCATAGATATTTAGAAGTTTTCTTTCAATTTCATAACTCGTTGAACTCAAAAATATTTTTGAATTTTGTGGGTATATTCGCTGCAAACCCTCACGAGACACAACTCGTCCACTTGGGGTAACCTTGGGCTTTAAAGGCTTGTTGCACATGCTAAGTGCAATCGTGTTTCCTACGAAAATGGGGTAATGCAATTTTTGTTTTATTTTTATTTTTAGTTTATTTTATTTATTTTACTCGAGGACGAGCAAAAACTAGGTATGAGGGTATTTGATAGACAAGTAATTAATACATTTTAATATTCCCATATTTATTATTTTATATGCTTATTTTATTTAACTAATTAATTTTATTTTGTTTTGTAGGAAATAACATTTATTTTTCTTGGGGAGCAAATAAAGAATTTATATCTAACTTTTTAATATGAAAAAGGACTCTTGGAAGATTACCATATAGAGATGGAAGTCAAGAAGGAAAAGAAGAGACAGAAGGGAACAAAAATGTCCAAGTTCAATGAACCTAAATTAGGACACAAATGTATTCTCCCTATAAATAGGCATCTTGTTTTAGAGATAATGACACCCCTTATTATTTTCTTTTCTTTAGTCTTTCGCTAGTGTAGAGGGAGCAAGATATTTAGAGTTTTTGTCTTTTCTTTTATTCCAATCATGTGTGGTACTACTGTGAAGGAGTATTTGTAACTTTCTTTTATTGATATAATAAAAATTCTCATTTTAATTATTGTTCTTATTTCATGCAAATAGTTGTACTAATATTATTTATTTTTGTTTTTAATTCCATGGCTAGCTAAATTTCTAATACCTAGGATGATGATGAAATTAGGTATTTCATAATAATATTCTCTTTCCGTTTCGAAATTAATGCCTAATTATTTTTGCCTTCATGTTTTCCTTCGCATAAATTGCATATAATTCTTATATTGATTGCGAGGTTTTGATAAGTTATAGTTAATCTATGAATTTTTCATAACTTATGCTTGCCCATATTAATTATATGAATCATTATTTTTAAAGGGAATGAAAAATAATTTAGGAATTAATTTAAGAAATAAGAAATTATTTATTATGTTAATATTTGGAGGATTCTGATTCTCAGGTATCTTTTGTCATTAATAGTTTTCGTTATTAATTAATAGTTTGCATAATTTAGTTAATAAATCTTTTCCACCATTTTTGTTTCTAATTTGCCTAAAATATTAATTAAGGATATATTAAAGAATTGATCTAGTCTCTGTGGTTCGACCTGCACTTGTCAAATCTACCTTCAATTAACTTCTGCAAAAAATATATTGCAGTGTATTTGCACGAAATATTAGTTGATGTTCAGACTTAATTCTCATTTATTCATCAATATTTCTTGCAGATTTTGCTACTAACTCAAAATGCATGCAAGGATTGAACATCTTCTACATATAGCTAATATTATACTTGTTTTCGGGATTGGCATTTTTGATCATTTGTAAAGAGAAGCAATAGTAGTAACATGCATATGACGGTCCCTGCCATACTTACCACAAATCTATTATACCTATCTCTAATTATAACACTCCTTCCGTTCCGAAGTCTAGGATCAATTTTGATATTTTGTAGTCAATGTGAGATATTTTCAATTCAAAACTGATGTTATTCATTTAACTTTTGAAAACAATAACTTTTGTAATTATTAGTAGTTTTCAGATATTTTACAATATTCATAATTGTATTATCTAAAATTAAATGAACATTTGAATATATCTCAATTTGACATCAAAAAGTTAAAATTGATCCTAAACCGGAACAAAAGTACATTTTTCTTTTTTCTCACAAAAATCTTTCTCTGGTCAATCAATTACATCTTTTTGTTTCTTTGTCATCTCTCTCTCTTATTATTTCTTTTATTAGTGATTCAAATTTTACCATCTCCAGATTCATACTATTTATAACTAGGTGAAAACTCTATCATGGTCAAGCTAAATGCCTCGAGGAAAAAACTTTGCCGCCAAATAAAACTGTAGTTAGAAACTTAGAATGGAGCAGTTTGCTTGCAGAAGGGATTTATCAAACCAAGTTCCAATTCCATTTACCTGACGATTGCAAGTTTTATCTCTAACGCTCTGTTTCTGAGGTTTAAAATGGACAGAAAAGAAAAGAAATGGGCGGAAAATTTAAGTTTTCTTTTCAATTCTTATGTTTCTGAGTTTTTTAATAAATAGAAAAGAAGAGAAATGGACAGAAAACTTGACCACTTTTCCTGCCAAAGTTTTCCGTCCAAAATTGATCTGATTTGGACGGAAAAGTAATTGGAATAAGTAATATTTTTATAATTCCTATATTATACTCAACTTTTAATATAATAAAATTTAAATTACAACTCATGTCCTCAATTTATTTTTATCTACTAAACCTAATATAGGCGCGAAACTCCCTGCAACTTTAGCCTTTTGCCGCGAACAAGTTCATCAGCCTTTGCCTTTCCGTGGCGACTTTAGCAACAATTTGTTTAGGTTATGCCGTGTATCCCGGAGGTATCAAATTTATTTATTTAAATATTTATTGGTGGAGTAATTTGTGTTTTAATTGATCTTTGTTTGTTTTGAATTGCTGCGGATATTTGGGGGTAAGATTTTTGTCTGTTGTATGAATACTCAACGACCAGTTTTATATGCTGTTAGTTTCAGAGTTTTTGTTTGGTGTTTTGGTGTTCTGTCCAAGCTTGCATTTTAAAGATGTTACTGAGATTTTGGTGGGAATCTTTATTGGGGTACATATATCTAAGCAGTCAAAGAACATATGCTTACTGGAGATTTATTGAAGTACAGTTTAAGATGGCTATGTTAGAAAGTCTTTTTAGGTCATTATAATATTTGCACCTAATGTGAAAGAACAATAGGAACAAGTAAGCTTTTTAAGAATAGCAAGCAAAGCTTTCATTTGATAGCGAGATGAAGTTTCAAGGGCTTCAGGATCATATTACTAAATTTTGGAGTGAAGTGCTGATCTATAGTTAATTTTGCGAGAAAATGAGTCAATATCCTTCTTTTTTTGTAGACAATATCACCTCTTCTTTTCAACAAAAGTACCTGCACACCATGATCTTATAAATCATATCCAATTCTCTCATAATTATATACAGACAAGCAAATGAAAAAATTTCTTATTATTTATTGTTGCTGCAGATTAAGGCCTTTTAGAAACTCTAAAACTATGATTGTTTTTCAAAATGATGGGTGGGACAAAAATTTCTTTATTGTTTTTTTCTGTTGGATTTTGAAACCTATAAAGTTAACAAATGCTTTATAATACAAGAAGGGCAAAAAGCACTTTTACCCCACTGTAGTTGTAGTGTTTTAAGCAATTAGCCATTGTGCTTTTAAAATATTTAATTAGCCCACTGTGGTTTTTAAAAATGTACAATCAAGCCATTCCGTCCAATTTCTTGGACGGACGTCAAATAATTACACACATGGCATTGAAAAAAAAATAAAAAATCATTATTTCCTACGTGACAAGCCAGTCAACCAAATTCTTAATACTTTTATGTTTTAAAATACTTATAAAATTTTTAAAAATAAAAATATTTTTATGTTTTATTTTCTTTCTTTTTCATTACCTAAATATTTATAATATGTATAATATTAATAAAAATTAATATTATAATATTTATAATATGTATGTTTTATTTTAAAAATAAAAATACTTTTATGTTTAAAAATACTTATAAAATTTTTAAAAATAAAAATATTTTTATGTTTTATTTTCTTTCTTTTTCCAACTATAGCAAATTACAAGGTTATTAAATTTTAGGAAATTGCCAAAAATAAGAATGTTAAGCTTGAATAGTAATTTTCTAATTTTCGAAAAACCTGAGGGGCAACAGACCCAGGCACATCATCTTCACCATCTGCAAAACTAAAGAGTCAAAGCCCCCAAACAAGAGTATTTTTTCTCTTTCTATATCTATTTCTATATTTCTGTATACGATTTGTTCTCTCTCCTCCAATCCCTAAATTCCTCAAAAATTCGACATTTCTCTTCGAATCTCAATCTTCCTCTCATTTTCCTTCATAGCTCCGTACACTTTCCTTAATTAATTATTTTTTTTAACCTCAAAAACCCTAGTTTTAGTCTTTGAAACTTCATATCAGTGGGCATACTACAGAATCAGGATTCACTTGTTCGGGGGCTGGAATTGAGGTTGGGACTGGGATTAGATTTCCTCGCCCATGAGAGAGACAGAGTTAGTGAAGGAAATTGATTTTGGAGCTTTTCTCTTTTTGAGTGGTGGTGTGGTGGCCGGTACGGTGGCCCAGTCAGCTTGTCACGTAGGAAATAACTTATTTTATTTTATTTTTCAAAAGCCACGTAGAAAAATTGGATCAATTTTGTAACGTCTGTTAGTCAAATTGGACGGAATGGCGGCTTGATTGTACATTTTTAAAAACCACAGTGGGCTAATTAAATATTTTAAAAGCACAATGGCTAATTGCTTAAAACACTACAACCACAGTGAGGTAAAAGTGCTTTTAGCCATACAAGAAGCTATGAGACTGTATGGTGCAGTAACATGTTTGTTTAGTGTGAAAAATCATTTGGGATGGGGTGGGGATTCATTTAAGTGTTGCATCAACTAAGATCCCATTGACAAAGTATTCTTCATTTGTAAATCTAATAACTAATATGACTTTGTAGAAGTAATTTTTGTTTAACATTTATTTGGATATTTGTATTTAATTATGGAATTTTTTCTTTGATTAAATTTATCTTGCATATTTTTATTCATGGTTCAATGGTTATAATTAATATAAGGGTAAATTTGTAAAAGTGATATTTTTTTTCTTTTCATTTGAACTCAAAAACACAAGAAAAGAAAATTTTAAATTTTCTATTCTTTTCTATTAAAAACTCAGAAACAACACAAAAGAAAGTTTTCTATTCTTTTCTTTACTGTTCTAATTTAAGTTTTCTATTCTTTTCTTTTCTCTTCAAAACTCAGAAACAGAGTGTAAATTCTTTTGCCCACACAAATCAGAAATTTGAGAAAGCAAAAGAGTAGTTCGATTTTTTATTTTTTATTTTTGGCAAGAGAACGAAATTACGAATTTCAAAAGTAAAGAACATAATTTTACACCACAAGGTTTTAAATTGGCAATTGTCATAAAACAAGCCCATTACTGTACAGAATACTTGTGCATCTACCACCATCCTACTGCATAAGCACATGAACCAAAATACATAACCTATGCATACATATAACTATATAAGATAGAAGAGATAGATTTTACCTGCCCAAATGATGAAACCACCAGCCTGTTCAATCCTCTCACGTTCATCAGATCTATCAGGTTTGTGATCAATAGACAAAGGTATAGCTGCAAAAAGTAAAGCAATTACAACCCAACAGATGAAAAGCTAAGATACATTGTGTTAAAGCTTTAGATTTCCCATTTAAAGAATACCTAAAAGTCAAGTAGAAGGATTATGCCATAATAAAGTTTTTAAGGTATGGTGGAACATCATTGCCAATTATAAAGTGTATACACAGATAAGATACGAGAACAAGTGTTCCTGATCAGTGGAGTATGAATTTGTTCTCGGTAGGCTATGTTTTGAAAAGTACATGAATAGCGTCCATTCAAGAACTTCATAAACGTAGTAATACTGTAAATGTGTCTGGTAACATATTTTCTTTGAGTAGGTTGATGTTGATTTGGTTCCTTGTATACTATGACTCAAATAGGTTTTTACTAGTCCAGAACCTAATTTCTAAAAATGGAGTCCAAAATTACATAATACCTCAAGTGTAAAACTGTAAAAAAAATATCAATATGATTTATGTGGTGTTTGTTTACCTCTTAACAGCTCCACATCTTATTCGGTACGAGAGTAAAGTTGTTTGGTAAAATTTTGTTTGCCTCATATAGTCTCTTAATCGGTAAAAGAAAGATATAAATCTAAATCATTAAGAGTTGCCTCTTAATGAAAAATTTAAATCTATGGAGCCTTTATAAATATTGTACCCCCTCCTCCATTACAAATTTTAAGATCATTATTGCGTTTTGAAAAGTCAATTTGAGATATTTTTAAATTTAGAAGTCATTCAGATGTTTTATACTTTTTAATTACCAAAGAGCTTCTTTTTTTTGCTAGTTTCAAAAAGTTTTTTTAAGTTAAGATGTTATTTCACTAAGATAATCTAATTTATTAAGATATACTAATCATTCAAACCTTAATTGCTTAGTTTTATCAAACGCCACCTTAGAGAGTTAATCAATTCTCAACATATCAAAACACAAGAACTTGACTCAAGTTGGTAACTATACCCTTTTGATCATCCGACCAATTTACAGGTAAAAGATTAAGAAGAGGATACTAAGTTTCTTTGGCCTCGTGATAATCATGGTTCCATGCATAGGATGAAGGATTTTATCTCAATTAAAGTTTTCATTCTTACAATATCAAGATGACAAGATGTAACATTCTTCCGAAGATGCTCACCATTTATGAAGGAATTAAAGTAATAGCTTCAAAGTTCAAACAATTATATTATTTATTTTTTAACTGATTTAGGGTTTTAAAATGCCATTAATAGGGTTCATGTGTAGGATGAGAATACCGTTTCAGCATGTAAAGGATGCATTTTAAAAATATTCAAGAAGGCAGCTAACCTGAACCAGCTCTAGAAGCTACAACTCTAGAATCTCCCACATTTGCTACAAGCAACCGGTCACCTAGCAGCACAGCAGTTGATGCAGTTGAACCAGCATCTTTTTGTTGGGATTTTTCTTCGTCAAGGTAATCCGCATCTGTCTGACGAAATGATTCAACTGCAATCAACATCATCAATTAATTTAAATGCAAGAGAAGATATAGAATAGGAATAGGAAATACATCAAAATTCATTAGTTCAGAAAAGTCCATACCAATAGCTGACTTGGTGTCTTTAATAAAATCGGGATGGTTACTTAGATTCTTAAAAAGGTTGTTCTTAAGGTACTCTGCAGTTCTGGAGCCACCATGACCTGAATTGAGCATGATAATACAAATGTTACAGAGAATGAATGAATGAAAGAATAAACATCATACTTAATCAGCATGAACAGTACTTTGAGGCTTAGGTAATTAAGAAATATAAGACATACCATCAAAAACACCAAAGAAGGCAACCATCTGACCATCAATTTCTGATATCCTTGTCTCATAGAAATCCTCCATTGAAGACCTTTTACCCTTGAAACTGGAATACCCATAGCTGAATTTTGCATTTCGGTTTCCAGTAAGAAAGCTACCATGAAAAGGAAATGGATTAGCTGACCGTGAAATTTCGATCAGTTGTATAACTCTACAACATAGAAACTCCAAATAAATCATTGACCGTGACTTGTAATTGGTGGCCATTTAATTGATCAGAGCAGACAAAGGTGGTCTATCCAGGTTTTGCACATGTTTCAATCATAATCCAAACAAAAACTACACCAATTTCTATATAGGAGTAGCAATAATATTTCAAAATAATTAGCTAATGTAACTTCTTCCTTTTTCTAAAATTCGTCATCATGTTTAGCTAGGGTTTGAGTTAAGTTGTTAGGGCCTAAATAAATTATCTGGTCCAAATGTAGTCAACCTGATCGCTGCTCCAGTATAAAAAGAAAATACTGGAATTTTAGCAACAACAAAAATGATTTGTTTTTATATCTCCACTTGATTATGTTGCACAGGCTCAGCCTTCCAATAATTGGCCTGTTTGTAGTAGCTGCAGATTATTTAGGGAACTTTTGGATTTTAAAGAATTTGCTTGATGGTGTTTATGGAAGGTAAATCCATTAAATGACAGCACACTCTATAAAACGATGATCATTCCTCAGAAAATTCTGGATTATGACTATTTAGCTGTAAATTGAATTAAAGCTTTTATTAAGATGCAATAAACACTACAGTACCAAACTTATAAGCTGCATCAAACGAGGCCTAGTTATCTTCAATGACAAAAATCTGATCCAAATATATTTCTAGTTCTGAAATCATGAGAGGTATCCTTCGCATTAAAATCGGGTTACATTGGCTGCATTTTTTCTTCATCAATAATGTGGATTCAAGTTCTCTACAAAGGGCTGACAAAATTGTTGAATATTTCCTTCGTTGACTTTTTTTCTTGCATTTGTCGTAGGCCTCTTTAGCATGAACTTTTGTTTCTTTCGGCCATTCTTGTCTTTCTTCATTTTTATCATTTAGTGACATGATTTGTTCAGGATGAAAGAATAGTGAAGAGAATTTAGTTATATAGCTATTCAGTTCCTTTGTTCCCTAACAAGAATATTTTTTATGTAAGGCTAGTAGTATGAAGGTTTCAAGGCCCATTTCCCTTAGCTCTCATATTTCAGCGTCTCTTTCCCTATACTGAAAATTATCTCACCTCTTATCGATATTTCCCAGCCTTTTTAATCCATATATACAATAATATATATACACATCCATACTTACATATATATCCAAATTAAAGCAGAATTTTTGCAAATAAGATGATCCTTACTTGATAATAAAAAGAGAAATGGAAAACATAGTTGCTCCAATATAAAATTAATGACCCGTCGCACCAATCACACAAACAATAATCAATTTAATAAACTACACATAATTATCATCAGTATATTTCCGTTACATACCAAAAAAATGCAATTTCACAAAATAAGGAATTTCACAATTATTGACCAAAAGAAGTTAATGCAACATTTATCAATAAATAAATAATCCCAAACTGATCAAACAAACAAAATAACAACAAAAAATGAAACCAATTATAATTACGAAAAGACATAAAATTCGGTAATAATCATTGATTGATGGTCGATAAGGGAAATCTAAAAAAATTGTACCTAATACCACCACCGCTTAAGACGCCACCTGGGTCCTTGACCGGAGCCATGATGTTTCGCAGCTGTGGTGGAAGTATTCGTGTTTCCTCAGCCGTTGAGGGCGGAGGCTCTGCTACGGAAGGCGGTTGTGGTGTTTGTATGCGAGTTAGCGGTGATCGTATTTGCGGTGTCTCAGCCATTGATGGTGGTAGTTTTATGGCGTCAGATGCTGGTTCTGATGGTCGGACTGCCACTTCGGCATCGACGGGAGGAGTATCGGCCGGATTCTTCCTCAGATTGGATGCGGAGGAGAGAGAATCTCCGTCGTTCATGTCTATCGGCCTCGTTTTGCACAAACTTTTATGTATGTCTTTATATACGGTATCTATAATCTATTTTATCTGAAATGTATACATAGTTACATACGGTATCTATATCTATTATACGTAATGTATTGAATAAAATGATATGTAAAGTATATAATTACAGGTTTTTATCTTCTACTTTTTGATTGAAGAATCTATTTTATGTAATCTGCAGTTTTACCTTACCTGCATTGTTTTCCAAATTCCCGATCTATCCTTCTCAATTACTATATCCTTTCCAAAACTATTTCAGATTATTTTTTCAAAATTATAGATATATACTCTTTTCATTTCAAAATTAGAGATAAAATTTAACTTTTGATATTAAATTTTAAATTATTATGAATTTATTTAATTGTAACTGGTATAATTATTATAACTGTATAATATATATAATAAAATTATTAATCGTAAAATTTATTTCATTCTAAACTTTAATGAAACATGTCAATTTTGAAATTTAATATAATGTCGTTTGAACTCAAAAATCAAATGAGATAAATAAATTTTTGGTCAATGTACTAGGGTCCGATTTTCATTATGGTTGCCGAAATTTTTTTGTTACAATCGAATAATTGTACTCTCAAATATTTTAAAATAGTCATTACTTTTAATTTCAGTCCAAAAACCAGACGAAAATGCTTAGTAGAATAACAGAATCCAAGTGGTACTGAGGTGGCACGTAGGGTCGACTCCCACGTGGATCTAGAGTCAAATGTCCAGACACTATCCATTTCTCCATTTATCTCTCCATTTTATTTTTCGAACAACACTTGAGAGCAAAAACAATTGAGGCCAAGGGGTACGCGATTTCGTCTGAGACTTGCGAAAGTTATCAGAGATTAGCGAGATCGGTTGAAAAAAAACGTTAAGTACTCTATAGGTAAGTAAAATCGAGTCTCAATTTTTTCTCATCTCAGTTCTAGGGTTAAAGTAAAAGAGGGGTTTTTGGATTTATGAAATTTAATGGATGTAATTGGGTCAAATTCCCTCCATTCCATGTTTTTTTACTCAATTTGTGGTCCTGATGGTTCTATTTTGTTGTTTTCTTGTAAAAAATTTAGATGATTGTTTTTTTTATTGTGGCCCTAGGTTTGTTTGTCTGCTGATGGTGGACCTTGGTTTGTTTTGTTTACTGATGGTGACCCTAGACATCTCTTACATGCGTGATGTGGTAAAAATATATACTGCAAGTGCACAGTGTCGAATTGAAGAACTTGCAAGTACAGGTCGAACCCAGAGACTAGATCAATTCTTTAAAATATCCTTAATTAATATTTTAGGCAAATTAGAAACAAAAATGGTGGAGAAGATTTATTAACTAAATTATGCAAACTATTAATTAATAACGGAAACTAATAATGAGAAAAGATACCTAAGAATTAGAATCCACCAAATATTAACATAATATATAATTTTTATTTCCTAAATTAATTCCCAAATTATTCTCCCTTCCCTTTAAAAATAATGATTCATATAATTAATATGGGCAAACATAAGTTATGAAAATTTCACAAATTAACTATAACTTGTCAAAATCTCGCAATCAATATAAAAATCATAGGCAATTTATGCGGAGGAAAATATGAAGGCGAAAATAATTAGACATTAATTTTGGAATGGAAAGAAAATATTATTATGAAATACTTAGTTTCATCATAATCCTAGGTATTAAAAATTTAGCTAGCCATGGAATTAAAAACAAAAATAAATAATATTAGTACTAGTATTTGCATGAAATAAGAACAATAATTAAAAAGAGAATTTCTATTTTATAAATAAAAGAAAGTTACAAATACTCACTGACAGTAGTACCACACGTGATTGGAATAAAGAGAAACGACAAACTCTAAATATCTTACTCCCTCCTACACTAGTGAAAAACTGAGAAAAAGAAAATAACAAGTGGTGCTTTCTCTCTAAAACAAGAGGCCTATTTATAGGAAAAATAAATTTGAACTCTAATTGAACTTGGACACTTTTGTTCCCTTTCCATGTAGGTTTCAATTTCTTAGTAGCAATCAACTTCTCAAAAAGATCTTCTAGATAAAGAGATCTTTTAGATTGACTTTCCTTTCTCTTGTTGGATTTGACTTGCACACCGAGATTGTTCCACATCTCTCCTTCTCCTTGTAGGATTCTTCTTGGATATTCCTTACATGAATAAGAGCATTAAATATCGCTTGATCACCAAGATTTTGACTTTATTGCAACAAATATTAAATCCTACAAAATAAAATAAAACATATTAATTTAATAAACTAATATAATTAAAAGGACAAAATTAGGGATAATAAAATGTATGAATTACGTGTTTATCAAATACCCCCATACCTAGCTTTTGCTCGTCCTCGAGTAAAATAAAAATAAAATAAAAACAAAAATTACACTACCCCATTTTCGGAGAAAACACGATTGCACTTAGCATGTGCAAAAAGCCTTTAAACCCCAAGGTTACCCCAAGTGGACGAGTTGTGTCTCGTGAGGGTTTGCAGTGAATATACCCAAAAAAATCAAAAATATTTTTGAATTCAACAAATTATGAAATTGAAAGAAAGCTTCTAAATATCTATGGGCATTATACATAAGCAAGATTAAATTCAAAATCACACTTTTACTTTATCAAAAATACTCAATCTTTATTTTAGACACCATCCTTCATTAAATCAATTTCATGTGATGCATGCATGTGTATGTGATGTAACTCTTAGTAGGGATTTTTACCATGAAAATCAAGCAAACTCTTTTTTCTTTGTCTTTTTTTTCTTTTCCTTTTTTTCTATTTTTTTTTTTAATTTTGATTCTTGACTTGTGCAATGTCTCATTTTCTTAGGCTTTTCAGAGTTACCCATGTAGAGAGAGCGTTGGACCAATGACTCCCAAACCAGATGGCTTTAGGGCACTAGGTGTTGAGACACCCCTAAGGGCTTACTTACTCGAGTAACAAAGGCCACAAAACAAAACTATTCAAGCTGCTTTTATCCATCACAATTTTTAGCGTGAATATCGATGCTTCCCGAGGCTTGGATACCCAGTTATTTTGTTTAATGGACATTGAAGTAGTTATTTATTCCTTTTCTTCTTCTTTTTTTTAACTTCATTTTTTTCATTCTTTCTTCTTTTGTTTTTTTTTTATTTTTTTTGAAATTACTCGAATCATGGTTTATACCCCACAACTAAGAATTAGTGCAAAAATGATTGCGAAATCAATTTTAATCCAGATGGTGTTTCGAACTAAGATTTTGTATCTTATAAAAAATTCAAGAGTTCTAAATCTTTCAATCTCACTCATGAGTTTTGCTCCACAAACACTTATTAGAATTAATTCAATCCATAAAAAGTCAAAGAAAATTTTTAATTTTTTTTCCAATTTTTTCATTTTTTACGATTTTTTCCTAAAAAGAAAAAAAAATCTAATTCAATAATACAAACAAACTCCCCCATACCTAAATCATGCATTATCCTCAATGTATGCAAATGAAGAAAAGAGAACAAAGATGTGAAAAAAATTGTACCTTGTATGCGGGACATTTGTTCTGCAAGAAAATGTGGTGAAAAAGAAAACAAATGCACATATCTACAAATTTTATGCATCCTAAAAACTATGCAACTGTAATTGATCAGTGATACAAACAGACAACCTAAAATGGATTTCGTATGATTTTCAGGAGGTATAGGTAATTAGAAATAGTTAGAATTTGCAACGGAAGGACAATTGTGAGCATACCCGACTGATTCTTTTAAAATTGAGTCAGGGAAGGATAACGAAAAATGATAGTTCCTTTTGAAAAATTCTAACTTCATAAAATCTATCCAAACTTGCCATCCATATTCATTACCAAGGGGCACTAAAATATTTTCATCATTTTGAATAACTGTTATACCATGTTTAGGCACCACTGGATTAACACATGCATTATTTGAAATGGGAGATATGATCTCATTATCTAAACATGGAAGATTATCATTGTTCACAACCTTTGGTTCATTTGTTAAATCATATTTAGTGTTTCTGGAAGGCGCTTCGGATGGACCCAAGGTAGACTTAAAATGATCATAAGAGGATTTAAGGTCAATTTGATTCTCTTGAAAGTGCTCAAAATGTGTCAAACTTGATTCAACTATAGGTTCCAATCTAGAGTAAGATTTTTGGGATGTGAAGTCTAACATCTCATTGACCGCATTCAAGTATTCAGTTTCATCCCAATTTTGACCAAAATGATTTAGACAAAAGTTAATAATTTCATCTTCCCCCGTAAGTTCATTTCTCGACATTTTCTGAACCATGTTCACTTCAACGGACTGGTCAAACAAATCACTAGGTTGCTTTCCCACATTAAACACATTTAAGTCAATTGTCATGTTTCCAAATGTCAATTTCATTAGTCCATTTCTACAATTAATTCTTCCTGTTGCACATTATCCTGGGTATTGATCTGTGGTGACTCAACGGTCTCCTGTGCTCCATTACTATTCCCAACATTCTCAGATGTCATTTTCAAATACTGCCACAAAACAAGGGTTAATTGACATGTCACATATTATACCTATACTCTGACCGACCAATTAAATACCAAATAAACTTAGGTAGGTCATACTAGCGAATGAATTCTCTGTCCCTCCCCTCCTAGTTCTTGTCACACATCTTAGCCAGGGATCATATCCCTAAACTTTGATACCAACTGTGACGCCCCCAAAATAGGTATACATCACCCATCTTGAGTCGCCAAATACATGGTACAAATTTAAATACAACTTAATTATACAACTGTCGTGTAAGATACGACAAAACATAATATGAGAGTTTTAATACGAATATTGTCATCTAGACAATATTTACACTCAATGGAGTCCTCATTACATTTATTATCACACTATTTCACAGAATAATGAGGACTACTAATGCAACCATCTGGACCGTCACTCCGTTCCCCGACTAGTCCCAGCTATATTCTCATTTCCTGAAGAGAACAATGAAAGAAAAGGGTGAGCTCAACTAGCCCAGTAAAAAATATTATGTCTAAGATAATGCAAAATAAATTATCCTTAGCCTTCAACAGTGTTAAACTGATAAAATATAACAAACATCAAGTTTAACTGCAGTGAAACAAGCAATCTATTAGAAGAGTTAAGTAGAGAATGATATCAACTATCTTCTATGATTTAAAAGGTTTTTCATCACTTATATCGCGGAGACTCAGCTTAAAAAATAAACCACATCATCGAATCACCCCTGCACTACGACCAAGGATATTCATTAGTATCTGTATCACGACCACGAATTATCCATGCACTACGAGCCAAGGATATTTATGTATTCATCAATGGTCATGATTATACCAAATAATCCATGGTCATAATCATACCAACAACTGTCCATCAATGCACTACAGGCCAATGAGGACTTTTACCACATCATTTGTAACACATTACGGGTTATGATTATACCGAATGATCCCTGGTCATAATCATATAAATCAACAATCCATCTATGCACGTAAGCCAAAGATGACTTTCATCACAATATAAGCATGAGGATGATGACAATGATATAAGAATTCAATTAAAAGAAACAAATGATAAATTTTTAAAGATTTATAATTTGATTTATCCAGAATTCAATAATGTTCAAATTGCCAACATGATACTGCTTTGTGGAGTAAAATTCAAGAATGATATTGTATCAAAAATTAATTTGGACCGAAAAGAAATCAATTTTTGTCATGAATAGTACTCCGGGTGAATAGTACTTTGGGAATAGTACTCTGTGAATAGTACTTTATGAATAGTACTTTGTGAATAGTACTTTTGTGAATAGTACTGTATACATGAATAGTACTCATGGACAGTACTTCGACATGAAAAGCTTAAAATTTAACAAGAATGTGCAGAAAATATCATTGTAAAACGATACTAGATGAAGCGTAAATTTCAAGGATATTCTACTAATTTCACGGAGTATAGAAGCAATACTTTAATAAGATGAGGGTTATAATCAGGAATACGAGACGAAATAATATTACTCACATACTACAAAGAATGGAAGAAAATATTATTTCTTATGAATACTGAACAAAAATAATATCCCTTACGAATGTTGAACGAAAATAATATTCCAACGAATATTTAACGAAGATAATATTCCTACGAATATTGAACGAAGATAATATTCTTTATGAATATTGATTAAAAATAATATTCATACAAATATGAAAAATAATATATCTTCAGAATATGAAATAAATAATACCCCTTACCTCAAAAGAAGACTGGATATTGGAATAGTGAAGTAGCAGACTTCTCTTCTTCTTTCTCTCTATAACTTCTCTCTTTATAGCTTCTCTCTCTATAATTGCTCTTGTGAGTCGTAGTGAATTGGTGAGAATGAAAGAAGAAAGAGCTTCTATTTATAGGAAAATATAGTTTCGATAATTGCACGTTTTGGGGCTCAAAATATTACAGTATAATACCTTCATCTTTTCTCTCATTTTTAATTTAGTCCTGCAAGTATTATCAAACTTTCACCACCTCCCCTAATAGTATATCATGTGAATCAATAGTACAATCATGTGACTCAATAGTTCTATACATGACCCGTAATGTTACAAACCTCTCCTTGACAGAACTTCTAGACATTGTCAATATTGCAAATAATAATATGAATAACTTTGTTGTCTCAATTATTGATTTAATTATATAAACTATTATCAAGATGATACTGTGACAATAATTGAAACAATAATATGAGAGATATGATGCAGTAATTACTGTAGCAATAATTGAGTATAACTGTGTGACTTCTCACATAAGCATCAATAATCAATACCACGTGCTACAATGCAACCACGCGTATTACTGTACTTTTACTACCCGGTAGTTCAACAGTTTAACGATAAGACTTTCGTCGTTATTTTTATAAAAAGATAATTCTGTCATTTTCTAACTACGACAATACTTCCGTTGTGGGGTCCACCAATGATTATGTCGTCGTACGAATATTCCCTGTTAAAACGAATATTCCCCGACCAATCGAATATTTTATAACAACTTGCTTACTTTGCAAAATTTATAAATATTACCCACAACTATATTATTATATCATATCCACAAAATAATATTCAAAAATATATTTCGAGAAAATTTAATCTTTATTCATAAAAGTTGGGGTCTTATATCTGCAATTCAGTTCTAAAGAGCAGATGAAAGAAGCTGTTAGGAATTATGGGATTGGGAAGGGAAGGTCAGCTAGATTCAAAATTAATTTTGGGAAGAGGTTTCAGGATGTGTGTCAGCCTGGATGTCCATGGAACATGTGGGTTAGCACCATTGGAGGCTCTAAAACTTTGCAAATAAAAAAAATTAACAATGATCATACTTGTAAGACCCCAACTTATTATAAATAAAATTGAATTTCCTCTATTCATTATCTTGAAATAATAAGGAGTTAATTTGATATAATGCTTTGGTTATGGGTGGAATATGCAAATTTTGCAAAATAAATAAGTGGTTATAAAATATTCATTGCAGACACTCGAAATTTTCTGTACAACTGTTACTAACATTACAGGAGGGTAGAATCGTCTTTCGGAGATAACTCTGGAAGACAACTTACATCCATTCCGGATACCACCGGAAGTTCAGCATCCATTCCGGATACTACCGAAGGAATAATCTCCATTCCGGATACCACCGGAAACATCAGTTCACAACCCGGACCACACACCGGGAATCTCATTCTCAACCCCGGAACACACACCAGAAGGATTATTTCTAACCTCGGAGATAACCTCGAGTTTCGTCCTTGGCGATGATAACCCCAAGGAATGCTATTACAGTTCCGACGATAACTCCAGAAATGCTTATTTTAAATACATGCTATCAGCTTCAATCTCAGACCTTCTGCCGAGGCACTAATCTCTCAAACCTGGAGCTAACATCGGGCATACATGCACTTACAAGATGACCTTGCGACATTTAAACACTTGCAGCAGTCCAATCTCAGATGTAACCCTGAGCAAAGTTTGCTTTCAACTCAAACTGGCGATAACCCCGGTGAAGAGTCAAACGTCATCTTCAACACCTACGCGTCGTCTCAACATTTCATAGATACATACATACAACAATGTCCCATAAGAACCGAGGAGTTACAATCCCGAGTGACTATTACGCGTAGTAGTATACCGGATAGAATTTGAAGCTTGAAGATCATGGGCATGGTCCCCTCTTCCTGACTTCATACAACCTCTAATCCATGTCATTGCGTAACTCTCGACACAAGCGGTCTGAAGAAGGTCATATATACCCCGTTCAGATGCTCGAATTGAAGTTCTGCAAGTTCAAGCAGACATTACAGTGCATAAATGCACGTACTTCGAGACGACAGGACCCGCGAAGCCCAGGCCCACCACGACCAGCTGCAGGTACACCTGCGGCCATCAATCTATAAATATAGGTTGAGGGTCAGCCATTTTGAGAGAGAGAAGAGAGAGAAAAGGCGAGGAAGCCCTGTCCACTTTACTCTGTACACACCCATATTGAGTGTTTCCTCTTCTGTTAGCTCACATATAGCTATCTTTTGTCCGGCGGGAGCTGAGTATTCATCCATATAGAGTCATAGAAGTCTACTTTGGCAGCCCATTGTAAGCCTTCTTACATTCTATAAAGCTTTCTTCTCATATTAGCACACACTGTTGGACACATTGAGAGTCGTGTGAGTGTGTTTGCCCAGACTTCGGTCCGTGGTTTTCCTTTTTGTTTATATATATATACTTATATGTATGTATATATTTTTATACGGACTAACATTATCGAGTTATGCCTCGATTGAGCCTAGGCTTCGGTCTGGAGCGTTTATTGGCTTTTATATATACTTATATATATAACTGTTGTCGGACATATCCGATGAGCCTGGATTTTACATCCGATGCATTTATTGCTTATATATATACTTATATATATAACTGTTGTCAGACACATCCAATGAGCCTGGATTTTACATCCGATGCATTTACTGCTTATATATATATGTATATATATATATATTTATATTTCGTCCTGCCTGGAGTTCACTTCGTGGAAGTTGATAGCTTTTTACAGCTTTATTTACATTCAAGTCCCGCCTGGAGTTTACTCCGTGGCGGTTGATAGCATTTACTACTTTATTTATATTTCTGATCCCCCATGGAGTTGCTTCGTGGTGGCTAATCATGCACACACACACACACACACACACACACACACACATATATATATATATATATATATATATTTACCGCTTTTATATATATATATATATATATAACTGCTTACTGTTTTCCATACAAATTGCAGTATCATGTGAGCCTAGGAATCATGTGATCATAGATTCAGTCTACTGAATCTAGATTCGGTTCCCATGATGGACTTTTTTCTAGCTGTAAGCAGCTTGTACATTATTTACAGTGTCTGAATTCCCTTAGATGGCTGTCATGCCCATAAGGAGTTCGACACTGCTGTATATTATTTTCTCGTAGATGCCTCGCATCTCAAAAATAAAAGCAAACAAGCCGAACATTTAATAATAAAATGAAAGTATCAAAGGCCTCAATTACTATTGAGCACAGGGGTTAAAAAACCTTTTTTATAAAACTTCATTGCTATATCTTACTTAAAACTGAATTTTCTACAAAATTCAAACCCTATGTATATAGGTTCGAACGAGACATAGCACTACTTCCAAATAATTGCATATTGATCCACACACACATACACACACACACACACACACATTCATATAACAATTTCTTTGAAAAGTGGCGGTTACCGTGGCAACACGGATGTTGGGGGATGCCTAACACCTTCCCTCCGCATAAACAAGCCCCCGGACTCTAAATGAATCTCGGTTTCACAAACCCGTTTAGCAGTGTCACATCACTGGGTCAATGTGCAAACCTTTTCGGTTGCGTTGGTGCAACCAGTTAAATACACCAACTTACGACTCTTAAAGTTAAATCGTCGACATTATACATGTCGGACCTTTTTCACTTGTCTTTTTCAAACAAATCTCACATTAACATGAGAACACCAAAGAACAAGTAACGAAAAGGGACACCCAAAAAAATCTCGACGTCGACAGGTGGCGACTCTGCTGGGGACTCCCGTAAGAGGGCTTAATCCACTATTACAAGCTTTTCAAAACTGTTATATGCTTGTGTGTGAATGTTACATTTACATTTATGATGAATGTGTACTAATGCATCTTAATTACTGCAGTGCTAAATATCTATCTGTGATATTAGTGATTCACACATGTCATCATTTTTCATAAACGGTGAGACACGTTGTATGTGAATGTATGTTGTGTGGTTCCTCCACCAGGAGGCTATCCTGTCGGTGTTTGATTACTGGACTCGTAGGAAGACTAATTCCACGGGGCTCAGGAAAGGCACCACCCAGATTCGCTCCAGTTGAAAGACTGGATTAACTTCCCGTCGAGTAAATTGCGATGATCTGGGAACCTTCATGCCAAAAAGCCGCGAGAGTAACCCTAAGATAGGTCAACCTCTGATAAACCAAATGCGGAGGAAAGTCTCTTCATACTCTCCATTTTCAATTACTTATAAAAACATTTACTTGTAATTTTATTCAATGTTCATCCATATGTAATGGAAAATATGAAGAATATATGTGCATGCATGACATGTTATCAATTAACAACCGGTTTTGCAGGGCAAAATTCCTAAAACGGACATGTTATGATAACATTTACATTACCCTAAGACTAAACTACATAAGTCTTTTGTAGGGAAGCAATTAGGCCTGTTACCCGCTCAAAATCCAAAAAGGCCACGAGCCTACAGCCAATCATGTCTTCTTCTGACCAGTCTAATACTGTTTCCTGAGAAAAATTAAACGGATTGAGTAAACAAATCACAGACTTGGCTGTTCTACTGAAAGAATTGCACCAGTCCACTCAGGATACGAAGATACCTACACATACAGAATCCTCTACACAAGGGGGAGTTCAAGGTTTGGAAAAAACAATTCCAGAATCTTAGTTGGATATGATCAACAGAGACCCTGAAAACACCCATCTCAAAGGAGATCCAGACACCGGTGATATCAGGAAGAAGGTCCTCCAAATGGAGAAAACTATCTGTGTTCTCAAAGGGATTGGAACACATTGAAGTGTTTTATATGCTGACCTTTGCATATTTTCTGGTGTTCATTATCCAGAGAAATTCAAAACCCCTGATTTTAAAAAGTATGACGGATTAGGGGATCCTTATACCCATTTAAAGGTATTCATTGGAGAACTTGGATCTTACACAGAAAATGAAAAGCTCAGAATGCAGCTATTCCAGAAGAGTCTGACTGGAGAAGCCCGTTCATGGTAGGTAGATTAGATAACTCAAAGATCCATAGTTGAGAAGAGCGGGCTCACGCCTTCCTCACTCAATACAGTTTTTAATCTCAGATGGCTCCTGACCGGTATCAAATTTCCAAGGTCAAGAAACAGTTTAATGAGTTATTTAGAGAGTATGCTCAAATGTGGAGACGCCTTGCTACTCAAGTTATTCCTTCCATGACAGAATCAGAAATGGTCATGACTTTCATAGATATACAGGAAGCTCCTTTCTATGAAAGAGTTCTAGCTGGTATTGGCAAACCATTCTCTGAAATGATCAAGCACGGAGAAATGGCTGAGATGGGATTGAAGTCTGGAAAAATTCAAGACCTAGCCGCTCTTAAAGCTGTTGCTGAACACATCCAGTCCGGATCTTATGGAAACAACCCCCGGAGGGTCCATAAAAAGAAAGAGAAGGATGTTTCCTTGATACTACAAGGATAGAAAGGCAATCAAAGCATGCCTATACAGTGGAAAAACTATTCCCCTTTTCAAGCATAATCTTTAAACCCTCCATTGCCTAAAGGTGGAGATGCAAAGCGACCTCGGACGTTCACACCCTTAGGGGACTCGCTCGAGAATATTCTTGCTCTTCTGATTACTCAGAAGAAAATTACACATCTTCTTCCACCAGCCAACCCTAATGGGAGGGGTTTTAATGTTACTCGGAAGTGTGTTTATCATGCCGGGGCACCTGTACATGATACTCAAGATTGTTGGGCCTTGAAACATAAGATCCAAGACTTAATAGACAACGGCGAGATCGTAGTCACCAAACCAGATCAACCTCATGTGCAAGACAACCCTCTTCCTCAACACAAAGAAGAAGAGGTCAACATGATCAGCTGGAGCACTGGGCAAAGTTCCAATTTTAATGGCGAGCCATCTCAGTCCATCAAAGATGGTGTTGACAGATGGGATTATGCGAAGTTCTAGTTTAGTATGGAACGAAAGATGAAAGCTCTTTGTAAAAAAATTGAGCAATTGGCTGAACTAGTGACTCATCAACATCAAGTCACACGCCAATTAATCAAACAGGAGCATGCCTATCTCCTTCCATTTGTTATGAATGCTCCACCATCACCTTCAGAAAGTGAAGCTATGGAGGATAAGGTTGCAAAGAGAACAAATGCTAAAGCCCATCGGGATTTTGCCAATCAAAGGGAATTTACCTATCTCGGCCAATCTATGGAGGAGATATTGCAAATATTGATCAACGAAGGAAGAATTACCTTCCTTCTAACTCCAATCAATCCCCGCTCTGGACGGTTCAATTCTGATGAAGTGTGCCAATATCATTCACACTCTCGCGGTCATAGCACAGAAGAATGCTGGGCACTCCGCCATCTCATTCAGAATATTATTGATAGCGGTGTCCTGCAAATCGCAGATGATTACACTATGCAATTCAATAGTGGGAATGCATGTCCTACCAAATGGAAGGAATCAGTAGCAGTTATATTCGAAGGGGATGATGAGACTGTCAAAGTATTTCCCATACAACCAATTCAACTCAAAGGAGCTGACAATCCTTTGAAAGTGGCCGTACCTGAGCCAATTCCTTTGCCTTTCAGACCACAACATCCTGTTGTCAGCTTGCATAAAGTTCCATGGAATTATGGAGAAGCTGAAGGATCTACGTCTCATACTACAGCTATAATATCAAAGGATAATCCATTGCATCTTCCTCAACGGGTTATGATGCCTACTTGCAAAGCAAAGGGGAAGATTCCCATAGAGAATATTGAAAAATTCCTCCGCGCTATAGGCCACAATGAAGCCAATGTGGTTTTAAGCTTACGACAAGCTCCACACCAGATATCTATACTGGATTTGGTTTTCTCTTCTGAGGATCATCGAAAGATCTTATTGCAAGTTTTGGAAGAAGCCTACCTGCAAAAATCAGTGGATGTAGAAAGATTTCAACATCTGGTTGATCACATTTTCAACAACAATGTGATATCCTTCACTAATGACGACATACTGCCCGAAGGGACAGGTCATTGCAAGCCATTGCACATTGCAGTTTTGTCTTCCGGGTACATGCTAGTTGGAGTTTTAATAGATGGAGGCTCATCTCTAAATATCTGTCCTTATGCCACCTTGGTGAAGATGAATGTCAATCTCAAGTGAATCCAAAGTAGCCACACGGTTATCAGAGATTTTGATGGATCCCGATGAAATGCCGTCAGAAAGATTGAATTGCCAATTGAGATTGGCCTAAATATATTCAATGTATCCTTCCACATCCTAAAGATAGATTCAGGATACAACCTGTTATTGAGGAGACCATGGATACACATGACTGGAGCTGTTCCCTCCACATTACATCAACAGCTCAAATACATTATCAACAACAGTCTAATCACTGTTAATGCTGAGCCGGAGTATCCTGAACAAGGAGATCTGCCAATCATCAGTTTCAACTCTAAAGTTGAGCTGGCTAGTTTTTATACCTTAGAAGTGAGTAACACTCAATATCAACCTATTGAAGCACCACTTCCCGTACCCAAGATTTCTGCTGAGGTTATGTCGGCTACTCAAGAAATGATGTCATTGGGTTATCAGCCTGGACAAGGGCTTGGTAAAGATAAGCAGGGTATTAAGCACCATAACCAAATGTCCAGTCAAATTAGGACAGTCGGACTAGGCTATTCTTCCAGTTCCAGTCATAGGAATCCGCATAAACACAGGTCGATTCCTCAAGCTTCCGCCACACGGCGATGTTTTCAATCTGCACCTCAAGAGCTGATACAGTCTCCAGTTAAGGTGCCAACACATGTTATAACTATGCTGTTTCCCAAGCTAGTACCCTTCAAAGCAAAAGAGGTGCTGATTCCTGATCCCGAAGTGGAAGAAAAGGAACAGAAACATAAACACGGCATTGCCTTGATGATGGCAGGCATACGCGTCATTGTTCATGATGAACATACAAACAGATACACCCCAGACGATGATTGCCCAGATGTCATAGTTGTCATTCGGGAGAAGGAGGACAATGACGATCCTTCCATTACTGCAGTCCATCAGGACTTTGCCCTCGACAATTAGAACAACATTCCATGCATTGGTCAACGAGGGTAAAATGGGCAGAATATCCCTCTGCCCGTAAGATAACTTTAATTGCTTACTTTTCTTTATAGTACTAGTAGTTATTTTATCAAGTACATGCTAACACTTTTGTATGATCGAACAGTTGCATATATTAAGTGAAAGCATACTTTGTTTCAGGACTCTGAATTTAGATGTGCCTGTACTTGCTGATGAGGTACCTTCTCTCCACAAGGGCTGTGACTTTGATGCAAAGTTGGACTCAGACTTGATGGACATTCAAGAGGACATTGAGATACCTCAAGAGATTAAGGAATGGGTCATAGACAAGCCTAAACCCAACCTTGACCAAACCACTCCTTTCAATCTTGGAACCTTAGAAAACTCTAAGCTAATCCAAATTGGTTCAGACCTTACCACAAATCAACAGAATGACATGGTTGCACTATTAATCTAATTCTAGGATGTATTTGTATGGTCTAATGAAGACATGGTGGGTTTGTCCACTGAAATTGTTCTTCATCGCCTTCCTATTAAAGAAGGATTCAAGCCAGTTAGACAGAAGCTAAGGCGATTAAAACCTGAGTGGAGTTTGAAGGTTAAAGAAGAAATTGTGAAACAATTTCAAGATGGCATTATCATGGTGTCTACATATCCGGAGTGGATATCCAACATTGTTCCCATGCCTAAACTAAGAGGAAAGGTACGAGTTTGTGTGGATTACCGGGATTTGAACAAAGCTTGCCTTAAAGATAGCTTTTCTGTACATTTTATCCACATTCTCATTGACAACACTGCTCAATACGGCATGTACTCCTTTGCTGATTGCTTTGTGGGGTACCATCAAATTATGGTCGCTGAGGAAGACCTTGAGAAAACTGCTTTCATCACGCCTTGGGGAACCTTTTGCTACATACGGTTGTCATTCGGCCTCATCAACGTCGGGGCAACCTATCAACGAGCTATGATGGCTCTTTTCCACGATGTAATGCATAAAGAGATAGAGATCTACGTGGATGACATCATTGTCAAATCCCGAAGGGAGGAAGACCACCTAGACCATCTCAAAAAGTTATTCAACAGGTTGCGTAAGTACAACTTGAAGTTGAATCCAGCCAAGTGTGCCTTTGGTGTCAAATCAGGCAAGTTGCTAGGTTTCCTAGTCAGCCACAAAGGGATTGAACTGGATCCTACCAAAATCCAGGCCATCAAGGAAATGCCCATTCCTCAGACAGAGAAGGAAATACGGGGATTTTTGGGAAGAATCAACTTTATTAGCAGGTTCATTTCTCAACTCACAACAACCTGTGAGCCCATCTTCAAGCTGTTAAGGAAGAACTCCTCCATGAAATGGAACGATGAGTGTCAGAAAGCCTTCCTTACAATTAAAGAGCAGCTGATTAACGCTCCTATTTTGGTACCTCCCAGGGATGATGTTCCCCTGTTCATGTACCTATCCATTAATGACAATGCCATGGGCTGCATGCTGGGGAAAAAAGACGATAGAGGCCAAGAACGAGCTATCTATTACCTCAGCAAAAGATTCAGCACCAGTGAACACAAGTACACTCTGATTGAGAAGACTTGTTGTGCTTTAGCATGGGCTTCCATGAGATTATAATATTATCTCAATGGTCACACAACCCATCTCATATCCTGCATGGATCTTCTCAAGTATGTGTTTAGTAAGCCCATATAAAATTGTCGACTGTCTAGATGGAAGTTGATTTTATAATAATTTGACATCGTCTACGTGACGCAAAAGTCTGTCAAAGGTCAAGGAATTGCGGATCAACTGGCCACCGCACCTGCAGGGTACTACAAACCCTTGGAAACATACTTCCCCGATGAAGGGATAATGACAGTACAGTAACAACATCAGTACGATACATGCCGTTTGTGGAAAATGTATTTTGATGGAGCTGTTAACACAGAAGGCTCTGGAGCTGGAGCAGTTCTAATATGTGGTACGGGGGAGCAGTATCCCGTCGCCGTCAAATTGCAGTTTGTTAGCACCAACAACACAGCTGAGTATGAAGGCTGTATCATGGAGCTAAAACTTGCCCGTTCAATGGGCATCAGGCGGTTAACTGTCTTTGGGGATCTCAATTTGGTGATCAGACAATCCACGGGAATCTATCAAACCAAAGAATTACATTTACTGCCTTACCATCGGCAAGTTCTACAGATGGCTTTGGAGTTCGAAGAAATCTCCTTTCTACACATTCTTCATAATAAGAATGATTTTGCGGATGCATTAGCAATGTTGGCCTCCTTGGTTCACATACCTGATAAGGAAAACATGCCAAACATCACATTTTCTATGCAAAAAGCCCCAGTCTATGGGAACTACGTTGGAGAAGTATCGGATGAGCTACCTCCCGTCCACCACCCTTGGTATCAACATATCAAGGAGTATCTGCGAGATGGATCTACACCCGCTGAGGCGAGCCTAACTGAGAAGAGGTGGATCCATCGACTTGCTATGAAATTCTACTTGAGCGGAGATGCACTCTACAAGAGAGATGCAGGATTAGGTCTCCTCAGATGTCTAGACAAAGACCAAGCTCAGAGGCTCATGGATGAGATCTATGGTGGAGTATGTGGCCCACACATGAGCGGCCCCTTACTTGTCAAGAAAATTCTCCGAACAGGACATTATTGGATTACACTCAAAGCTGACTGTGATGATCACGTCAAGAGGTGCTATCAATGCTAGGTCCATGGGAATGTTATCCACGCCCCTCCAAGGGAGATCCACAATATGAGTTCACCCTGGCCCTTCTCATTGTGGCGAATGGACGTGATCGGACCCATCAAGCCCAAAGCCAGTAATGGTCATCGATTCATATTCACCATGATCGACTACTTCACAAAATGGGTAGAAACAGCTTCCTTCCCCAGGGTTACTAAAGAAGTCATCATTGATTTCATCAGAAACAATGTAGTCTGTCGATATTGTCAACCAGAGGTCATTGTGTCAGACAATGCTTAGAACCTCAACAACAAAATGTCAGACAATGTAGTCTATTGTACTTCCATTGGGGCAACCCCCTAGTCATTAGCCTATGGGATGGAAGCAGTGCTCCCCACAGAGGTGGAAATGGAATCCCTTAGAGTATTGATGGATGCTCAGTTGGATAAAGACCAATGGGTACAAGACAGGTATCACCAATTGTCTCTAATAGACGAAAGGAGTACCGCGACAATCTTCCACGGTCAATTATATCAACAAAGGATCGCACGATCCTACAACAGAAAAGTCCGACTACGGCAGTTCAAACAACATGACTTGGTTTTGAAGAAGATCATTGACAACCAAGATCAATCTAAGGGAAAATTCGCTCCTAACTGGGAAGTCCCATTTGTTGTCAAGGAGGTATTGACAGGAGGTGCTCTCAGATTGCAGGAAATAGATGGCGATGAATTTCCATAGCTTATCAACTCGGACACCGTGAAACAGTACTATGTCTGAAGTTACCATCAAACAAACATCCTGGTTTTGATCATCCAATCACCAGTTGTTCCGATTTTGAACCCTTCTTTTCTACATACTCTTCTGCCCCTAAAGGAAACATACACTTCAAACCAGCAGCCTGGTTTCACCTCATTTCAAATCTTGCATACAATTTCAGTTATCCTAAAGACGGGATTGACTTTTCACACTTGCATTTTATCTTGAAGACGAGATTAAACTTTTCTATGCCTGCAGTTTATTCTGAAGACGAGATTAAACTTTTCTACGCTTGCAGTTTGTCCAGAAGACGGGATCAAACTTTTTCTACACCTGCAGTTTATCCCCATTATGGGATCAAACTTTCTTCTCCCCACAATATAACATGCACATGGGATTCACACTTCTCTTTGGTTGCGATTCGTCCTGAGGGGCAAACTACAGCGACCTGATCTCCTCTTTAATAGGAGTACGTAGGCAAATATATTCTATATGGCCCGGTCACAATAAACAAAAAACAACAAAAACATTTCTGCCCTTTCTCTAAAAAAACAAAAACAACAAAAACATTTCTACACCTCTCTGCATTTCACATTCTGCGTTGAACCTCTTACACCAGGTTCGAATTACGCAGACTTGATCTCCTCTTCAATAGGAGTACGTAGGCAACCATTCATGGTTCAGTCTAACCCCTACTAGAACAAAAATATTTGTCACACGGTACTGGGATCAACCTTCAATTTACCACATTTCACCGGTTTCAGATCAAAGGGATGGAATTACCTAACCTCTTCTGACAAATAGAAGATTCGATGACCATCTAAGCTGCGATCGTGCCTCGAAGAGCAATACCAACCCATAAGAGATGGAATTAACTAGGCTTCTCACAAATAGAAGTACTGGCGACCATCTGTGGTGCGGTTAATTTCAGAGAGGAAGAAACTATCCTCCTATCCACATTACAGATACCAGTCCCAAGACACCAAAGATGGTAGGGATATATAGAAATCAATGATCCATTCTGAGAGATCTTGTGACGTCTCAATGTTCATCTATCAAGGATAAGTTCAGAATGCATCAAGATCATAAGGCCCTGGAGAAACAGGCAAATATCAAGCAAGTATCAAGGCATAACTAAAAGGGAAGTGAATCAAAATATATTTCCCTGCCATACATAATACTGTTTGATATATACATATATGTTGTACATGACAAAATGGCTAAGCTAGTCTGTGCAGGAAAATACAAAGCTATCTACAGATCTGTATACATGCGAACTATCAGATCTAACATGGCATCCCTCTCTAAAGACGGAGGTAACAATACGAGCTCCTGCCTAAGGGTATCTACACGAGCTAGCAGATCAGAGGGTAACTGTATTGTGGCGTAATGCTCATCAATGTAAGCACTCATGTTGGTAAGACTGACAGTCATCTGGGATCTCACTGAAGTACTGTCTGTGATGGCCACATCCCTAGCAGATAAGGTGGCATCCGGCTCCACTATCAATGCATCCGTGGCTGATCTAGCCTCATCCCTCTCCAACAAAGCAGCGTCTCTCCCATCAAGAGCTGTCAACATCACGGCCCTAACCTGATCTCTCTCATAGGTCATTAAATGTACGCTTTGCTCCAGATGCTGTGCCAAATACTGAGTAACAGTGGCACTCGGGGCGGAAGAATCCATCACAAATGCTGGCAGCCCATCAGTCAAGTCATCGATGGGAATATCAGCCTCCTCTATAGGCTCCTCATCGTCAGAATCAGTCTCCTGCACTGTGGATACTACCACAGCCGATGCAGTCTCTGTCTCCATCCATGCGGAATACTCTGTAGAACAACCTGGATTACTGACAAAAAACACATCCAGTTCTCGCTGATCCTAACAGGCATACAACCTAGATCTGTCCTCCACTGATAAATGGTGCGAAGCAAAGCGCTGACTCACTGCCCCCTCATAAGGATGAAAATCCTGAAACTGGTCAACCTGACACATCACGGCCAGTGGGTGGTAAGCAATCATTCCCCTCAATCCAACCAGAGGGAGATAATCCATGCCCAGAGCATGAGTAATGAAGCTGTAGGGTGAACTAAGCCCTGAACACTGCAGTATAGCAAACGGGTCCCTAATCCCTGCTAGAAAAGCTGACCACGATGCAACATCTGTACACTCCGCAGGATGAAAGGAGTATGACATGGCTATATCATGGGCGAAACAAAACCCCTGCCGTCTAAGCGTACCAATCGGTCCCAAGTGTGACATAAACCACACGTACAGCATGACCGAGCTACCTATGAACACTCCTGTCGGATAAGTGCAGTAGTATGTAGCTGAGCTCAGAGTCTCTGCAATGATCATGGGTATAATGGTACGACCCTCCCTAAGAGCTTTCACTGCCATAATGACGCTGATATCTAGCTCATCCATATATCGTGGCATGTAGACGTATGACAATATGCACAATAACAGTACATCTACTCTAGCCAAACGTCACTAGTCCTCCGATGTGGTGAAATCCCCGAAATACTGTGCATAACTATCCTCAGATCCAAATTTGTCAAACAAAAAATGTTGGGATATCACGTAGCCGAATGTAATCTCGTCCTATACCACTCTACATCTCAATCTGGTGAGGGTCATGAACTGTCTACTCATGTCTCCGATAGCCATATGCACGCAAGGTCTGTCTAGTGGCAGCATCGTCAACCGTGCATACTCCTCCAAATTAGGAGTCAACTCCTAGGTCCCAAATCGAAAAACCTACCTCTCCGATACCCAATGCTCTAGTATACCCTCTACAAATCCTGTGGGAACCTGAAACATCAACAGGGTTATAGTATACTGCAGTAAATTATCTACGATCACCATGTCAGATGGTGATATACTATCATACCATGAGCGCATACCAGATACCACCAAAAATGGTGGGGTATGATCAATATGGCTAACTGTCGAAGAAGACATCTGTACGGGCCGTGTTATAAGACCATCCAGGGGTCAATGCTGAGTATCTCTGGACATACATACACATGCATAACATAATAACATGCATGATACAATAGATGGAAATATGATATAGGGAATGAAAACGTACATACATTCCTAAGTATATTATCATCTAATACATCTTTGTACAGCTAAAATACAGGGAAATGGGACGAAGCTACCCAACAACTCAACAAAGGCCTATTAAAAGATATAGCAGAAATGGGGCGAAGCTACCCAGCAACTAACAGAGGCCTATCAAAAGAGATAAAGATAAATACATCAAAAAAAGTTAATGGTGTCAATGTCTACATCATCGGTACTATCCACCTGATGTAACTCCTCCTGAGTCATGAGATCTCAATCTACAGGGATGTCAGCCTATACAAGGGAGGATCTGCACCGGTAAAACCATATGGGTCACCTGAGGGGCCAACGCCAGATCTGGAATGATAAAAAGTATCTGCCTCTAAAGGATCACTGCCCAAATACCGGATGAAGAAATGTGCCCGGTCTAACTGTCGGGTCAATCTATTAATCTGTGTCACATGAGTTGGATCTCTAATACAGGCAAGCCAATCCGTCATCATCACGGATCCTGGAACCATATCCCCCATAAACTATGTGGTGCGGGTCTGAGCTCCAATGGTACGAGGGATCCACCGATGCTGGAACATCTGCTGAGTGCAGGGGCCCTCTAACAAAGTAAAACTATCAATCCCCAACAATGGGATGTCTGTGACGGGTGACTACAAAACAGGCCAGTAATGCCTGGCAGGAGGCAAGATCAGCATACGAATCTCTCCTATAGTGGTCCTGATAGCACGCTCTCCTAAGTAGAGCTCCCACCCTCCATCGGTGAAGAGAGGAATCCTGCGGGTGGAAATGACGTACTCAACTCTAGTTGGGTACCCATCCTCAAATCCAACTCCCAAATGCTCCCCAGAGTAGGGAACCTGTGTGATGACACCCGCTGTTAATAACTCCAGCTGTAGGCGACAATGAGTGAAACCCTCAGCAAAAGGGACCTCCACCAGTATGGAATGATGCCATTGCCGTCCTCATGGATATGTGTCTAAACCTAACACGCTCACAGGACGCAGACATGGAAGCCTCTCATAGGTACAAAACTACCAACACAAAGGCAAACATCTGCTGTCAGTCAACACTTTTAACCTGTACACGGGAAAAGATAAGAGAAATACTCACCAGCAGAAATGGGTAGAATCCTAACCAAGCCTCGGTCAAGCCCTGAGATCGTATGCGCATTCCCCTGAGGAAGTAGGCAAAGGTATAGGAACCCCAGTCATAGTCTCCTATACGGTCCACGTGTCGAGTGGCGCTGATCAAAGCGAAAGACACCGTAGAAGAATTATCTGCTATGAAGCAGCCCCTAATGATCATCAGGAACAATCGCCGAAGAATGCAGTCTCTGACTCTCACATCATCGGGTATGGGCTCAGTCAACAGCCCACTCATAGCATCTATGCTCAAAGGACCTGTATGAACAGTCCTACCCTTGACCGCTTCCGCCGGAACTCTCAACAAGGATCTGACGGCAGTAGGGGTAATATCCGCCGTACAAGGCACTAGATCCCCTCTAAACTCCATACCTGTGATAAACCGCCAATCCATCATTCTCATCATCACCTCACAGTCCAGCAAATGGAGTGACTGAGTCTGGTGAAACCACCGCTTAGACAATGCCCTGAGGTAACCCTAGGGACAGCGACGGGGAATGATGGAAAAGAACGCTCCAAATCCCTAGCTATATACAATCTCTCTGTAGTCATCATGCAAGGCCTGATACATAGAGTAGATGCTAAACCAGTTCCCTCGAGGCTATGTGAAGCCGGGAACCTATATCAAATGCAAATCAATATCAGAATCCTTTACTCCTCGTCAATAGAAAACAAGGAAGATTGAGATCTAACTTCATACCTCGTTTGTGTGCAGGTATACTGAAGGACGCCGACTCAAGTCACCCAGAAGATCTGGGTTCGCCACTTCAATTCCTGGCAATTCCCTATGGGTAACACGTACAGCAGGAGCAGGAACCTCAACTGGTACATCCTCCTCCTCGTCCTCGACATTCGGTACTTCAACCCGAATAGGACGTATCACCGCCTCCACCAAACGACGAGGCTGTCTGACAAACCGACGTTGAGGCTCTTCAAAAGCCCTCCTCCGTACCCCTGAAGTGGTCCTACGGGAACTACTTGGTTGAATTAGATCCATAATATCTGGACAACAAATCTCCAAATCACCTCAGAAATGGTGTGATAAATTCTTACCTGGAGCTTTTCAACATGCATGCATGTATTGTTTTAACATACATCTACAGTAGAGTTAAAAATGAATGAATACTCATTCCTACATTATGGGAAAATTTTGCCATAGCCCCTTTGTAAATGGGACTATCCATATGCATATAGGCATGACTAGGTGGCCATTCAGTAGCACACCTATACACAGTCATATACATCCTATATGCATTTAATACATTGCAATAAAAAATTCGTAAGTGTAGTCTAATTACCAGGATTATTTTGCTTGTCTACCTTTACTCATTTATCCTCAGATAGGATAAGAAATGACAGTAAAAGGTGCCAATTTGACTGTTTCAAAAGTCAATTTTTTTTACATCATTATGTTCAACATGGTTTAATACTAACATTTGCTATGTTGAATATTTTATCAAGTCAAATCAGCATGCATATTCACTACTATGTGTCTAAATGCATAACATGTGATAAGTCATTTTCCAACGGATAGAAACTGGAAAAGAATACATGTATACGTTACCAGGACGGTGAAGAATGCTTGTACGGTAGCAGAATATGCAGAAAGTTGCCCAAACTCAACAAGTATGATGAGAAGCTCTCAGATTTCCTTCGTCGTGTAGCTTGAAAATGACTTATGAAAGCAACCTTTGGGCTTTATGTAGCCACGGTTGGCCACTGGTCCACCTGCGGCTGCGACACTCCTATATGGGTCCCACACCTCCGGCTCGCTCCGGTTAGAGTTGCAAAGGAGGTCTCACAAGCTGAAAAGGCTATATCAGGAATAAAAATGCTACGCAATTAAGCGAAATAGCCTTGAATCCTGGTTTTGCACGGGTCAGGATTGAACTCCCGTCATCTCATTGGTATTCGCCCGAATGCAGGGTATACTATGCCAAAGAGCTCAGCTTTCACAAATCATGCTCGGTAATACCCCACAAAGGTCCGATGCTGCCATTGCATGGTTACTTATCTACATATCCCCGGCGGGGGTTACAACACACAAAACCATGAACTTCTAAACATCCCCAGTGGGGGTCACAACGCACATCTTTCAAACATCAATGTTTCCCCGACGGGGGTTACACCGCTAAAGTTTCAAGCATCTACGTATCCCCGGCGGGGGTCACAACGCATATCTTTCAAACATTAACGTTTCCCCAGCGGGGTTTACAACGCATTCAACCATTGATACACACATCAATGAAGGTCAAGCAGCCTTGACGTCATTTCAGCTGATGGCAAGTAAACCCATCGAATCAACTCATCAACTTTCCCCAGCAGGGGATTACAACACAATGCTACCATTGACACATACATCAATGAAGGTCAAACAACCTTGACAATGCACCCAACAGGGATCTGTCCGGTGATACACAAATCAATGAAGGTCAGGCAACCCTGACAACAACTGGCTGTTGATAGTAACTTCAACAGGATGAGGGAATATGTTATACACATCCTCAAATAGGCAAAGCTTTATCCCCACAGATCTCTTATACACAAGAGGTACCTCTATGGAATATAAGCTAGTGTCTAAGATTCGAGAATTTGGTGATAGCCCCAACGTCAACATCCTTGAAGACTTGGATCGCATGTCCAAGCCATCACTGATTGTCATCCCAGCAGGATTACATGATAATCATGCATCATACATTTGCATCATGTTGCTGCACATAGCATCATGTTTATTTCACTTACATTTCAAGTGTCTAGGATTCTTTATCCTATCCATGCCTTGTATTGCATGAATATGATAAAGAGGGGCATCTGTAGACACTCGAAATTTTTTGCACAACTGTTACTAACATTACAGGAGGGCAGAATCGTCTTTTAGAGATAACCCTAGAAGACAACTTACATCCATTCCGGATACCATCAGAAGTTCAGCATCCATTCCGAATATTACCGGAGGAATAATCTCCATTCTGGATACCACCGGGAACATTAGTTCATAACCCGGACCATACACCGGGAACATCAGTTCACAACCCGGACCACACATCGGGAACATCAGTTCACAACCCGGACCACACACCGGGAATCTCATTCTCAACCCCGGAACACACACCCGAAGGATCATTTCCAACGTTGGAGATAACCCCGAGTTTCGTCCTTGGCGATAACCCCAAGGAAAGCTATTACAGTTTCGGCGATAACTCCGAAAATGCTTGTTTCAAGTACATGCTATCAGCTTCAATCTTAGACCTCCTGCCGAGGCACTCATCTCTCAAACCCGGAGCTAACACCGGGCATACAGGCACTTACAAGATGACCTTGCGACATTCAAACACTTGCAGTAGTCTAATCTCAGATGTAACCCTGAGCAACGTCTGCTTTCAACTCAAACTAGCGATAACCCCGGTGAAGAGTCAGACATCATCTTCAACACCTGCGCGTTGTCTCAACATTTCATACATACATACATACAACAATGTCCCACAAGAACCGAGGAGTTACAATCCTGAGTGACTATTACGCGTGGCAGTATACCAGATAAAATTTGAAGCTTGAAGATCATGGGTATGGTCCCCTATTCCTGACTTCGTATAATCTCTAATCCATGTCATTGCGTAACTCTCGACACAAGCGGTCAGAAGAAGGTCACATATACCTTGTTCGGATGCTCGGATTGAAGTTCTGCAAGTTTGAGCAAACATTACAGTGCACGAGTGCACGTACTTCGAGACGACAGGACCCGTAAAGCCCGGGCCCACCATGACCAGCCGCAGGTGTAACTGCGACTACCGCAGGTACACCTACGGCCATCAGTCTATAAATATAGGCTGAGGGTCAGCCATTTTGAGAGAGAGAAGAGAGAGAAAAGGCGAGGAAGCCCTGTCCACTTTACTCTGTACACACCCATATTGAGTGTTTCCTCTTCTCTTAGCTCACATATAGCTATCTTTTGTCATGTGGGAGCTGAGCATTCATCCATATAGAGTCATAGAAGTCTACTTTGGCAGCCCATTGTAAGCCTTCTTACATTCTATAAAGCTTTCTTCTCATATTAGCTCACATTGTTAGACACATTGAGAGTCGTGTGAGTGTGTTTGCCCAGACTTCGGTCCGTGGTTTTCCTTTTTGTTTATATATATATATATACTTATATGTATGTATATATTTTTATACGGACTAACATTATCGAGTTATGCCTCGATTGAGCCTAGGCTTCGGTCTGGAGCGTTTATTGGCTTTTATATATACTTATATATATAACTGTTGTCGGACATATCCGATGAGCCTGGATTTTACATCCGATGCATTTATTGCTTATATATATATAACTGTTGTCAGACACATCCAATGAGCCTGGATTTTACATCTGGTGCATTTACTGCTTATATATATATGTATATATATATATATTTATATTTCGTCCTGCCTGGAGTTCACTTCGTGACAGTTGATAACTTTTTACATCTTTATTTACATTCAAGTCTCGCCTGGAGTTTACTCCGTGGCGGTTGATAGCATTTACTGCTTTATTTACATTTCTGATCCCCCATGGAGTTGCTTCGTGGTGGCTGATCATGCACATATATATATTTACCGCTTATATATATATATATATATATATATATATAATTGCTTACTGCTTTCCATACAAATTGTAGTATCTTGTGAGCCTAGGAATCATGTGATCACAGATTCAGTCTACTGAATCTAGATTTAGTTCCCATGATGGACTTTTTTCCAGCTGTATGTAGCTTGTACATTATTTACAGTGTCTGAATTCCCTTGGATGGCTGTCATGCTCATAAGGAGTTTGGCACTGCTGTATATTATTTTCTTGTAGATGCCTTCACATCTTGAAAATAAAAGCAAACAAGCTGAAAATTTAATAATAAAATGGAAGTATCAAAGGCCTCAATTACTATTGAGCACAGGGTTTAAAAAACCTATTTTTTTATAAAACTTCATTGCTATATCTTGCTTAAAATTGAATTTTCTACAAAATTCAAACCCAATGTATATAGGTTCGAACGAGGCATAGCACTACTTCCAAATAATTGCACATTGATCTACACACACACACACAAACACACACAAACACACATTCATATAACAATTTCTTTGAAAAGTGGCGGTCACCGTGGTAACACGGATGTCGAGGGGTGCCTAACACCTTCCTTACGCATAACCAAGTCCCTGGACCCTAAATGAATCTCAGTTTCATAGAACCGTTTAGCAGTGTCACATCACTGGGTCAATGTGCAAACCTTTTCTGCTGCGTTGGTGCAACCAGTTAAATACACTAACTGGCGACTCTTAAAGTCAAATCATCGACATTATACATGTCAGACCTTTTTCACTTGTTTTTTTCAAATAAATCTCACATTAACATGAGAACACCAAAGAACAAGTAACGAAAAGGGACACAAAAAAATCCCGACATCGACATTCATTTTGTCGGGGAATATTCATTTGGTCGTGGAATATTCTTGCTGTCGTGGAATATTCGTACGACGGCGCAGTCATTTGTGGGCCCCATAACAAAAAACGATCGGATGAAGAAAATGACAAGTTTAAGTTTTTATAAATAACGACGTAATTGTTACCGTTAACACTGTTGGATTACTCGGTGGTTAAAATACAGTAATACACGTGGTTGCACAGTAGCACACGGTATTGCACTGTATTTTTGAATTATTGATTCTTACATAAGAAGGCACTATCCAATAATTGTTATAGTAATTACTGTTCAATATTTTATTTTATTGATTCAATAATTGCTGCATTGATATTTTATATTATTGTTATTTCAATAATTATCATTGCACAGTATTTCCCATTATCAGATCAATAAATCATATTATTTGAATAATATTATTAGATAACATTATTAGCAATGTCTAAAGAAGTTCTGTCTAGGAAAGGGGTTTGGTCACCTAATTGCGCGCTAGTAAGGAGAAATCCTTATCGAAAAGTCTCCTCTTTCCTGGGAACGACCTGGTTGTCATAATTATGATTCTGTAATATTATTTGTGAATAATTAATTATTAATTTATATGATAAGAAAATATTTATTTTATGTGGGTGGATAGGAAAATATTTATTTTGTGTGGATATAAATGAAGGAATTAATACTGAGGTATTTTATTAGTATTTTGCCGGAATGGAGGTATTAAAAATTGTTTGTATGTGGATTTCGGGCATTTTTCGTTTGAAATTTGGAAAAACTTTAAGCTACAAAGTTGTAGAGAATTCAATTTCCTATGGAATGGACATAAGATTCGTATTTTTCTGATAAAAGGGCTGTTTATTATGAATTATTGAATTTTTGGATATAAATATTTTTATTAAAAATATGGGTGGGCCCCACTTTTGTTTTTGGTGGAAAAATGGGCTGAGATTTTTCAAAAATGGAGGGCTGGTCTTGGTCATGAGGTGTGCATGACATTTGTTATAAAATATTAATATTTAATTAATTTAGTCTGCTTTGGCATTTTAGCATTTTTCTATAAATAGGGCGCTTAGTTAGAATTGAAAATCACATCAGAAATAAGTTTTCTCTCTCTACATTATCAAGTGTATTTTGTGAGTCTTTAGATAATTTGAGAGTTACTATTCAGTGCATGTTTTCTTCAGTATTACATCCGATATTCCGGTTAGAAGTACTATTCTTTTGAGGTAAGGGGTGTTATTTTCTTCGTAAATGATATTATTTCTTTTAATATCATTATGCTGAAATATTGGTATGAATTTTATTGTAGAATTTCTACCTTTTTATGTCGGGGTTACTATTCACGTATACGGCACTATTAATAAATACGACACTATTCACCAAAAAATGAAATTTTCTCTTCTTTGTCCCAGATGTCTATTATGGTTACTATCTTTGATTGTATCCATGTTTTAATCTTCATTCTTGAATTTTATTCCATTATGGTTTATTATGGAATATTTTTAAACTTGAATTATCTAAAGTACGAATCTCTAATCCTTGTCCTTTTATCTCACTGAATTCGTTCTCTAAAATGTTTTTCATCATCCCCAGTATTTAATGGTGATACTTGATGAATATCTTTGGCCTGTAGTGCAAAGATGAATAATTACCTGATGAATATCTTTGGCCCGTAGTGCAAAGATGAACAGGTGTTGAGATGAACATGACCAACTGGTGATACAAATGAATATCCTTGGCCCGTAGTGCAAAGATGAATATTTGATGCAAGATGTATATTGATTGATGTTACAGGGATAAAATATTGATGATGGACTTTTAAATTTATAGATGATAGTAGATTTCTTTCTCTACTTAACTCTTTTAATGAATTGTTATTTTCACAGCGAATATTGATCTAAAACTTGTTGTCCATTATATTTTATCTGATTTTTTGAAGGCTATTGATAAATTGTTGTTCTTTATCTTAGTCATAATATTCTTTACTGAGATAGTTGAGCTCTCACCCTTTTCCTTTTTGTTCCATTTTTCTTCTCAAGAGGTAAAAATATAGCAGGATCTAGCCGGGGTATGGAGTGATGGTTCTAGAAAGTTATTTTAGCAGTCCTCACTATTTTGGTAAAATAGTGTATCAATAATTGTAATGGGGACTCCTTTTGAGTTTGAATACTGTCTATTAGACAATATTTGTATTTAAACTCACAGTATATGTGTTGTCGTATTTTACACGACAATTGTATTAATGAAATTTTATTTGTTTCTGTACCATGTATTTGGCGACTCAGAATGGGTGATGTATACCTATTTTAGGGGCATCACAGTTGGTATCAGAGCTTAGGGATATGGTCTCTGACGAGTAAATCCTTCGCTAGTGTGTCCTACCTAAGCTTATTTATTGGTCGGTCATAATAAAGGGATATAATGTGATATGTTAATTTGTTTAATTAACCCTTGTTTTATGGCAGTTTTTAAGAATGACAGCTGAGAACGTTAACAATGGAGTGTATGAGACCGTGGAACAACCTTCAATCACCAACCAGGAGAACGTGCAACAGGAAGGCCATATTCCTCCTGTAAACAAAACTACCGAGCAAACGATGAATGATGGGATGTTTAGAAGCTTTTTACAGTTCATGCAAAATCAGACGAGGGAGACTCGTTTACAAAATACGGGTGGAAAAGATAGCAACGCGCGGTTTGTCACAGCCAAACAGTTCAAGGAGTTGGGACCACCAGAATTTTGGGGAAAGTCGGATCCGATTAAGGTGGAAACCTGGGTCAAACTGAGGATGAATACCCGACTGGGGTCGAGTATGTGATTTCCACCCGTAGGATTCCTCTCTTTATAGATGGAGAATGTCAGCTCTATTTAGGAGAGCGAGCTATTAGGACCACTACAGGAGAGATTCGCATGCTGATCTTGCCTCCTGCCAGGCGTTATTGGCCTTTTTCACAGTCACCCGTCATTGATATCCCATTGTTAGGGATTGACAGTTTCACATTGTCAGAGGGTTCCTGCACTCAGGAGATATTCCAACATTAGTGGTTCCCTCGTACCATTGGAGTCCAAACCCGCGCCACTCAGTTCATGGGGGATATGGTTCCAGGATCCGTGATGATGACGGATTGGCTAGCCTGTGTCAGAGATCCAACTAATGTGATACAGATTGACAGTTTGACCCGGCAGTTGGACCATGCACATTTCTTTATTCGGCACTTGGGTAGAGATCCTTCAGAGGTAGATACTTTTGATCCTTTCAGCTCTGGCGCTGGCCCCTCGGGTGACCCATATGGCTTTGTTGGTGCAAATCCTTCCTTGTATAGGCCTGAGATCCCTGTAGATAGAGATCCAGTGACTCAGGAGGAGTTAAATCAGGTGGACAGGGTTGACGATGTAGACATCGATACCATTGACTTCTTCTGATGTATATTTCTCGTTATCTCTTTTGATAGGCCACTGCTAAATGTTGGGTAGCTTCGCCCCATTCTCGCTATATCTTTTGATAGACCTCTGTTAGATGTTGGGTAGCTTCGTCCCATTTCCCTGTATTTTAGCTGTACAAAGATGTATTAGATGATGATATACTTAAGAATGTATGTACAATTTTCCATTCCCTATATCATATTACCGTCTATTGTATCATGCATATTATTATGTTATGCATATGTATGTATGTCCAGAGATATTCACATTGACCCCTTGATGGTCTTATGACACGGCCTATACAGATATCTTCTTTGATAGTTAGCCGTATTGATCATACCCCACCATTTTTGGTGGCATCGGGTATGCAATCGTGGTATGATAGCATGTCACCATCAGACAGGGTGACTGTAGATCATTTGTTGCAGCATACTATGAACCTGTTGATGTTTCAAGTTCCCACAGGATTCGTGGAGGGCGTGTTGGAGCACTAGGTATTGGAGAGGTAAGTTTTCTGATTTGGGACCTAGGAGTTAACTCCTACTCTGGAGGAGTATGCACGGTTGACGATGCTGCCGTTGGACAAACCTTGCATGCATATGGCGATCAAAGACATGAGTAGGCAGTTCATGACCCTCACCGGATTGAGGTGTAGGGTGGTATAGGATGAGATCACATCTGGCCATGTTATATCCCAGCATTTTTAGTTTGACAGATTTGGCTCTGAGGATAGTTATGTGTACTGTCATATATCTACATGCCACGGTATATGGATGAGTTGGACATAGGGGTCATTATGGCAGTGAGAGCTCTCAGGGAGGGTCACACCATCATATCGATGATTATGGTAAAGACTTTGAGGTCGGCCACATATTGCTGCACTTATCCGGCAAGAGTGTTCACAGGTAGCTCAGTCATGTTATACGTGTGGTTTATGTCACACTTGAGACCGATTGGCACATTCAGACGGCATGGGTATTATTTCACCCATGATATAGCGATGTCATACTCCTTTCAGCCTACGGAGTGTATAGATGCTGCATCTTGGTCAACTTTCTTGGCAGAGATTGGAGATTCATTTGCTATATTGTCGTGTACAGGGCTTAGTTCACCCTACAGCTTCATTACTCATGCTTCGGGCATGGATCATCTTCCTCTAGTTGGTTTGAGAGGGATGATCACCTACCACCCACTGGCCGTGATGTGTCAGTTTGACCAGTTTTAGGATTTTTATCCATTTGAGGGGGCAGTGAGTCAGCGCTTCGCTTCACGCCATTTATCAGCAGAGGACAGATCCAGGTTGTATGCCTGTTGGGATCAGCGAGAGCTAGCTGAATTTTTTGTCAATCATCCGGGTTATTCTCTAGAGTATTCAGCATGGATGGGGACAGAGATTGCATCGGCTGTGGTAGTATCCACAGTGCAGAAGACTGATTCCGATGATGAGGAGCCTATGGAGGAGGCTGATATTCCCATCAAGGAGGACTTGACTGCTGGGTTGCCAGCATTTGTGATGGATTCTCCCACCCCGAGTGCCACTGTTATTCAGTATTCAGCACAGTATTTGGAGCAGAGCCTACATCTGATGACCTATGAGAGAGATCAGGCTAGGACCTTGATGTTGACAGCTCTTGATGGGAGAGACGTTGCTCTATTAGAGAGGGACGAGGCTAGTTCAGCTTGAGATGCATTGATTGTGGAGCGGGATGATGCCCTATCTGCCAGGGATGTGGCCATTGCAGATAGTGCTTTAGTGAGATCCCATACGACTGGCATCCTTGCCGATATGAGTGCATATATTGATCAGCATCATGCCACCATGCAGTTAGCCTCGGATCTGCTAGCTCGTGTAGATACCATTGGGTAGGAGCTTGCAGCTTTACCTCTTTCTTTAGAGAGGGATGATATGTTAGATCTGATAGTCCGCATACACACAGATTTGTAGATAGCTTTGTATTTTTCTTCACAGACTAGCTTAGCCATTTTGTCATGTACAACATATATGTATATATCAAACAATATTATATATGACAGAGAAATATATTTTGATTTACTTCCCTTTTAGTTGTGCCTTGATACTTGCTTGATATTTACGTATTTCTTCAGGGCTTGTGATCTTGATACATTCTGAGTCCTTGATATGTGGACATTGAGGCATCACAAGATCTCTCAGAATGGATCATTGATCTGTATGTATCCCTACCATCTTTGGTGTCTTGGGACTGGTTTCTGTATGGAAATGTGAAGAGGAGTGTGGCTTTTCCTCTCTGAGATTGACCGCACCACAGATGGTCACCGGTACTTCTATTTGTGAGAAGCCTAGTTAATTCCATCTCTTATGGATTGGTGTTTCTCTTTGAGGCACAACCACAGCTTAGATGGTCACCGAATATCCTATTAATGAGGAGAGGTTGGATAATTCCATCCCTTTGGTCTGAAGTCGATAAACTGTAATGGATTGAAGTTTGATCCCAGTACCGTGTGACAAGTATTTTTGTTCTAGTATGGGTTAGACTGAACCATAAATGGCTGTCTACGTACTCCTATTTAAGAGGAGATCAAGTCTGCGTAGTTTGAACCTGGTGTAAGAGGTTCAAAGCTGAATGTGAAAGGCAGATGGGTGTAGAAGTTTTATTGATGAAGAAGGGTGTAGAAGTGTTTTTGTTATTTTTATTTTTGTAGAGAAAAGGAAGAAATGTTTTTGTTGTTTTTTATTTATTGCGACCGGACCATATAGAATATGGTTGCCTACGTACTCCCATGTATTAGGGAGATCAGGTCGACATAGTTCGCCCCTCAGGATGAATCACAGTCAAAGAGAAGTATGAATCCCATGTGCAGGCTATACTGCGGGGAGAAGAAAGTTTGATCCCATGATGGGGACAAACTGCAGGTGTAGAAAAAGTTTGATCCCTTCTTCAGCATAAACTGCAGGCGTTGAAAAGTTTAATCCCTTCTTTAGGATAAATTGCATGTATGAAAGGTTCAATCCCGTCTTCAGGATAACTGAAATTGTATGGAAGGTTATGAAATGAGATGAAACCAGGTTGCTGGTTTGAAGTATATGTTTCCCTGTGGGGCAGAAAAGTATGCAAAAAGGGTTAAAAAACCGGAATGACTGGTGATTTGATGATCAATACCAGGATGTTTTCTTGATGATATCCTCAGACATAGTACCGTTTCACTATGTCTGAGTTGATAAGCTGTGGAAATTAATCATCATCCATTTCCTGTAGTCTGAGAGCGCCTCCTGTCAATACCTCATTGAAAACAAACGGGTCTTCCCAATTAGGAGCGAATTTTCCTTTAGATTGATCTTGGTTGTCAAGGATCTTCTTCAGAACCAAGTCATGTTATTTGAACTGCCGTAGCCGGACTTTCCTGTTGTAGGATCTGGCGATCCTTTGCCGATATAACTAACCATGGAAGATAACCGTGGTTCGCCTTTGGTCTACTAGAGACAATTGGTGATACTTGTCTTGTATCCATTAGTCTTCATCTAGCTGAGCATCTATCAACACTCTGAGGGATTCCATTTCCACCTCTATGGGGAGCACTGCTTCCATCCCATAGGCTAATGAGTAGGGTTTGCCCCAGTGGAAGTACGCATGGAAGTTATGTATGCTAATAAAGTCAGAGGCAAGAGGTCAGGCCATTATTTGTGATTGGCGAACTTTTTTTGCACGATCTTCTTGATATTTTTATTAGCCGCTTCAACAGCACCATTCATCTTTGGACGGTAGATGATGGAGTTAAGGTGTTTGATGTGGAATTTACTACATAACTCCTCCATCATTTTGTTGTTGAGGTTTTTAGCACTGTCTGACACAATGGCCTCTGGTTGTTCATATCAACAAATGATATTGTTTCTGATGAAAGCAATGATGACTTCTTTGGTAACCCTGGGGAAGGAGGCTGCCCACTTGGTGAAGTAGTCGATCATGGTGAATATGAATCGATGTCCATTACGGGCTTTGGGCTTGATGGGCCCCATCACGTCCATTACCCACATTAAAAAGGGCCATGGTGAACTTATATTGTGGAGTTCCCTTGGAGGGGTGTGGATAACATTCCCATGAATCTGGCATTGATAGCACCTCTTGACATGATCATCACAGTCAGCTTTGAGCGTAAGCCAATAATGCCCTGTTCTGAGGATTTTCTTAACAAGTAGGGGTCCAATCATGTGTGGGCCACATACTCCACCATGGATCTCATCAAGGAGCCTATGAGCTTGGTCTTTGTCCAAACATCTAAAGAGACTTAATCATGCGTCTCTTTTGTAGAGTGCATCTCCACTCAGGTAGAATTTCATAGCAAGTCGATGGATCCGCCTCTTTTCAATCAGGCTCGCCTTAGCGGGTGTAGATCCATCTCGCAGATACTCTTTGATATGTTGATACCAAGGGTTGTGGATGGGAGGTAGCTCATCCGATACTTCTCCAACATAGTTCTCATAAGATGGGGCCTTTCTGCAGGGTAAATGTGATGCTTGGCAAGTTGTCCTTGTTAGGTATATGAATCAAGGAGGCCAACATTGCTAGTGCATTCGCAAAATCATTCCTATTACGAGGAATGTGTAGAAAGAAGATTTCTTCGAACTGCAAAGCCATCTGTAAAACTTGCCGATGGTAAGGCTGCAAATGTAGTTCCTTGGTTTGATAGATTCTCGTGGATTGTTTGATTACCAATTCGGAATCAACAAAGACATTTAACCGCCAGATGCCCATTGAACGAGCAAGTTTTAGCCCCATGATACAGCCTTCATACTCAGCTGTATTGTTGGTGCTGAAAAACTGTAATTTGACGACGACGGGATACAGCTCCCCTGTACCGGATACTAGAACTGCTCCAGCTCCAGAGCCTTCTGTGTTAACAGCTCCATCAAAATACATTTTCTATGTATGGCATGCATCGTACTGATGGTATTGCTAAACTGTCATTACCCCTTCATCGGGGAAGTATGTTTCTAAGGGTTTGTAGTCCCCTAAAAGTGTGGCGGCCAGTTAATCCGTAATTCCTTGACCTTTGATAGAATTTTACGTCACGTAGACGATGTTAAATTGCTGTAAGATCAACTTCCATCTGGATAGTCGACAATTCAGTATGGGCTTACTGAACACATACTTGAGAGGATCCACGTGTGATATGAGATGGGTTGTGTGACCATGGAGTTAATGTTATAACCTCATAGAAGCCCATGCTAAAGCATAACAAGTCTTCTCAATTAGAGTGTACTTGTGTTCACTGATGCTGAATCTTTTGCTGAGGTAATAGATAGCTCATTCTTGACCTCTATCGTCTTTTTGCCCCAGCATGCAGCCCATGGCATTGTCATTAATGTACAGGTACATAAATAAGGGAACATCATCCCTGGATGGTAGCAAAACAGGAGCGTTAACCATTGCTCTTTAATGGTAAGGAAGGCTTTCTGACACTTATCGTTCCATTTCATGGAGGAGTTATTCCTTAACAATTTGAAGATGGGCTCACAGGTTGCTGTGAGCTGAGAGATAAACCTGCTAATGAAGTTGTTTCTTCCCAAAAATCCCTGTATTTCCTTCTCTGTCTGAGGAATGGGCATTTCCTTGATGGCCTGGATTTTGGTGGGATCCAACTCAATCCCTTTGTGGCTGACTAGGAAACCTAGCAACTTACCTAATTTAACACCAATAACGCACTAGGCTGGATTCAACTTCAAGTTGTACTTACGCAACCTGTTGAAAAGCTTTACGCAACCTAATTTCACATTCATTGATGATGATGTCATCCACATAGATCGCTATCTCCTTGTGCATTAAATCATGGAAAAGAGCTATCATAGCTCGCTGGTAGATTGCCCCAGCATTAATGAGGCCGAATGACAACCGTCTGTAGCAAAAGCTTCCCCAAGGCGTGATGAAAGTAATTTTCTCACGGTCCTCCTCAACGACCATAATCTAATGGTACCCTGCGAAGTAATCCGCAAAGGAGTACATGCCGCATTAAGCAATATTGTCAATGAGAATGTGGATAAGGGGTACGGGAAAGCTATTTCTAAGGCAAGCTTTGTCCAAATCCTGGTAATCCACGCAAACTCGCACCTTTCCTCGGGGTTTAGGCATAGGAACAATGTTGGATATCCACTCCGGATATGTAGAGACCATGATAATGTCAGCTTGAAATTGTTTTATAAATTTTTCTTTTACCTTTAAACTCTACTCAGGTATCAATCGCCTGAGCTTCTGCCTGACTGGCTTAAATCCCTCTTTAATGGGAAGGCGGTGAAGAACAATGTTAGTGGACAAACCCACCATATCTTCATGAGACCATGCAAACACATCCTGGAATTGGGTTAATAGTGTAACCATGTCATTCCGTTGGTTTGGGGTGAGGTCTGAACCAATCTGGATTAGCTTAGGGCTTTTTATGGTTCCAAGATTGGAAGAAGTGGTTTGGTCAAGGTTGGGTTTAGGTTTTTCTGTGACCCATTCCTTGATCTCCTGAGGTCTCTCAATGTCCTCATGTATTTCCATCAAGTTTGAGTCCAACTTTGCATCAAAGTTACAGCCCTTGTGGAGAGAAGGCATCTCATCAGCAAGTACAGGCACATCTAAATTCAGAGTCCTGAAACAAAATATGCTTTCACTTAATATATGAAACTATTTAATCATACACAAGTGTTAGCATGTACTGATAAAATAACTGCTAATACTGTATAGAAAAGTAAGCAATTAAAGTTATCTACAGGGCAGAGGGATTTTCTGCCCGTTTTACCCTCGTCGACCAATGCATGGAGTGCTGCTCCAATTGTCGAGGGCAAAGTCCTGATGGACTGCAGTGATGGAGGGATTGTCATTTTCCTCCTTCTCCCGAATGATAACCATGACATCTGGGCAATCATCGTCAGGGGTATGTCTGTTTGTATGTTCATCCTGGACAATGATGCGTATGTCTGACATCATCAAGGCGATGTCATGTTTATGTTTTCGCTCCCTTTCTTCCACTTCGGGATCAGGAATCAACACCTCTTTTGTTTTGAATGGTACTGGTTTGGGAAACAACGTAGCCATAACATGGGTTGGCACCTTTATTGGAGATTGTATCAGCTCATGCGGTGCAGATGGAAAAAATCGCCGTGTGGCAGAAGTTTGAGGATCCTACTTGTGCTTATGAGGATTCCTGTGACTGGAACTGGCAGCATAGTCTAGTCCGACTGTCCCGATTTGACTGGATACTTGAATAGGGTGCTTAATACCCTGTTGATTTTCATTAAGCCCTTGTCCAGGCTGATGACCCTATGACATCATATCTTAAGTGGTCGACATAACCTCAGTAGAAATCTTGGGTATGGGAAGTGGTGCTCTAATAGGTTGGTATTGCGTGTTACTCACTTCCAAAGTATGAAAACTGGATGGGTCAACTTCTGAATTGAAGCTGATAATTGGTAGATTTCCTTGTTCAGGACATTCCGGCTCAGCGTTGACAGTGACTAGACTGTTGTTGATAATGTATTTGAGTTGTTGATGTAGTGTAGAAGGAACGACTCCAGCCATGTGGATTCATGGTCTTCCCAATAGTAGGTTGTATCCTGAATCTATCTTGAGGACATGAAAGGATACATTGAATGTATTTGGACCAATCTCAATTGGCAGCTCAATCTTTCCAACCGAATTTCGTTGGGATCCATCAAAAGCTTTGATAACCGTATGACTTTTTTGGATCCATTTGAGATTAACGTTCATCTTCACCAAGGTGGCATAAGGATAGATATTCAGAGACGAACCTCTATCTATCAAAACTCCAGCTAGCATATATCCGGAGGACAAAACTGCAATGTGCAATGGTTTGCAATGGCCGGTCCCTTCAGGCGGTATTTCGTCATCAGTGAAGGATATCACATTGTTGTTGAAAATGTGATCAACTAGATGTTGAAATTTTTCCACATCCACTGATTTTGGTAAGTAAGCTTCTTCCAAAACCTTCAATAAGATCTTCCGATGATCCTCGGAAGAGAAAACCAAGTCCAGTATTGATATCTGATGTGGAGTTTCTCTTAAGCTTAAAACCACCTTGGATTCATTATGGCTCATACCGCGGAGGAATTTTTCAATCTTCTCCGTGGGAATCTTCCCCTTTGCTTTGATGGCGGGCCTCATCACCCTCTGAGGAAGATACAGTGGATTTTCCTTCAACACTATAGCAGCAGTATGAGATGTAGATCCTTCAACTTCTCCATAATTCCATGAAACTTTGTGTAAGTTGACAACAAAATATTGTGGTCTGAAAGGTAAAGAAATTGGCTCTGGTGCAGCCACTTTTAAAGGATTGTCAGCTCCTTTGAGTTGAATTACTTGTTTGGGAAATGATTTGACAGTCTCATCATCCTCAGCGGATATAACTGCTACTGATCCCTTCCATTTGGTAGGACATGTATTCCCAATCTCGAGTTGCACAGTGTCATTGTCTTCCAGCTGCAGAACACCGCTATCAATAAGATTCTGAATGAGATGGCAGAGTGCCCATCATTCTTCTATGTTGTGACCGCGAGAATGTGAATGATATTGACATACTCCATCAGAGTTGAACCGTCTTGAACGGGGATTGATTGGAGGCAGAAGGGAGGTAATTCTTCCTTCGTTGATCAGAATTTGAAATATCTCCTCCATAGGTTAGCTCAGATAGGTAAATTCCCTCTGATTGGCAAAATCCCGATGGGCTTTAGCATTTTCTCTCTTTGCAACCTTATCCTCCATAGCTTCACTTTCTGAAGGTGATGGTGGAGCATTCATAACAAAAGGAAGGAGATAGGCATGCTTCTAGCTGATTAATTGGCGTGTGACTTTATGTTGGTAGGTCACCAGTTCCGCCAAATACTCAATTTACTTGCAAAGAGCTTTCATCTTTCATTCCATAGTAAACTGGAACTTTGCGTAATCCCATCTGTCAACACCGTCTTTGATAGTCTGGGATGATTCACCATTAAAACTGGAACTTTGTCCAGTGCTCCAACTAATCATGTTGACCTCTTCTTCTTTGTGTTGAGGAAGAGGGTTTTCTTGCACATGAGGTTGATCTAGTTTGGTGACCACGATCTCAACGTTGTCTATTAAATCTTGGATCTTGTGTTTCAAGGCCCAACAATCTTGAGTATCATGTCCAGGTGCTCCGGCATGATAAGCACACTTCTGAGTAACATTAAAACCCCTCCCATTAGGGTTGGCTGGTGGAAGAAGACGTGTGATTTTCTTCTGAGTAGTCAGAAGAGCAAGAATATTCTCGAGCGAGTTCCCTAAGGGTGTGAACGTTCGAGAGCATTTTACTTCTCCACTTTTAGGCAATGGAGGGTTTAAAGACTGTGCTTGGAAAGGGGAGTAGTTTCTTCTCAGTATAGGCATGTTCTGACTGCCTTTCTGACCTTGTAGTATCAAGGAAACATCCTCCTCTTTCTTTTTATGGACCCTCCGAGGGTTGTTTCCATAAGATCCGGACTGGATGTGCTCAGCAACTACTTTAAGACTGGCTAGGTCTTGAATCTTACCTGACTTCAATCCCATCTCAGCCATCTCTCTGTGTTTGATCATTTTAGAGAATGGTTTGCCAATAATAGCTAAGACTCTCTCATAGAAAGGAGCTTCATATATATCTATGAAAGTCATGACCATTTCTGATTATGTCATGGAAGGAATAACTTGAGCAAAAAGGCGCCTCCACCTTTGAGCATACTCTCTGAAAGACTCATTAGACTGCTTCTTGACCTTGGTAATCTGGTACCGGTCAAGAGCCATCTGAGATTGAAAACTGTATTGAGTGAGGAAGGCGTGAGCTAGCTCTTCCCAGCTATGGATCTTTGAGTTGTCTAATCTGGTATACCATGAACAGGCTTTTCTAATCAGACTTTTCTGGAACAGCTACATTCTGAGCTTCTCGTTTTCCGCATAAGATCCAAGTTCTCCAATGAACACCTTCAAATGTGTATAAGGATCCCCTAACCCATCATACTTTTCGAATTCAGGGGTTTTGAATTTCTCTGGATAATGAACACCAGGAAATATGTAAAGGTCAGCATATGAAACACTTCCATGCATTCCAATACCTTTGAGAGCACGAATAGTTTCTTCCATTTGGAGGACCTTCTTCCTGATATCACCGGTGTCTAGATCTCTTTTGAGATGGGTGTTTTCAGGGTCTTTGTTGGTCGTATCCAACTGAGGTTCTGGAATATCTTTTTCCAAACCTTGAGCTCCTCCTTGTGTAGAGGTTTTTGTATGTGTAGGTATCTTTGTACCCTGAGTAGACCGATTCAATTCTTTCAGTAGAACAACCAAATCTGTAATTTGTTTATTTAATCCTTCAAATTCTTCTCGTAAAATAGGATTAGATTGGTCAGAAGAAGACATGATTGGTTGTAGGCTCGTGGCCTTTTTAGATTTTGAGCGGGTAACAGGCCCAATGATTTCCCTACAAAAGACTTATGTAGTTTAGTCTTATGGATAATGTAAATGCTATCATAATGTGTCCATTTTAGGAATATCATCCTGCAAAAATGGGTGTTAATTGATAACATGTCATATATGCACAGATATTCATCATTTTTCCATTACATAAAGATGAACATGGAATAAAATTACAAGTAAATGCTTTTACAAGTAATTTAAAAATGGAAAGCATGAAGAGACTTTCCTCCGCGTTTGGTTTATTAGAGGTTGACCGATCTTTCAACTGGAGCGAATCTGGGTGGTACATTTCCTGAGCCTCGTTGGAATTAGTCTCCTTACGAGTCCAATAGTCAAACACCGACATGATAGCCTCCTAGTAGAGGAACCATACAACATACATTCACATACAACGTGTCTCACCGTTTATGAAAATGATGACATGTGCGAAGCACTAATATCACAGATAGATATTTTGCAGTGCAGTAAGTAAAATGCATTCATACACATTCATTATAAATATAAATGCAACATTCACACACAAGCATATAACAGTTTTGAAAAGCTTGTAGTAGCGGCTTAAGCCCTCTTACTGGAGTCCCCAGCAGAGTCGCCACCTGTCGCATCGGGATTTTTATTTGTCCCTTTTCATGACTTGTTCTTTGGTGTTCTCATGTTATGTGAGATTTGTTTAAAAAAACAAGTGAAAAAGGTTCGACATGTGTAAGTCGACGATGGACTGTTAAGAGTCACCAGTTGGTATTTTTAACTGGTTGCACCAACACAACCGAAAAAGGTTTGCACATTGACCTGGTGATGTGACACTGCTAAACGGGTCTGTGAAACCGAGATTCATTTTGGGTTTGGGGGCTTGATTATGCGGAGGGAAGGTGTTAGGCACCCCCCGACATCCGTGTTACCATGGTGATCGCCACTTTTCAAGAAACTGTTATATGAATGTGTATGTGTGTGTGTGGATCAATGTGCAATTATCTGAAAGTAGTGCGAGGCCTCGTTCGCACCTATATACAAAAGGTTTGAATTTATAGAAAAATTTAGTTTTAAACAGAATATAACAATGAAGTTTTGTAAAAGAGGTTTTTCAAACCCTGTGCTCAATAGGAATTGAGACCTTTTCATACTTCTATTTTATTAATAAATGGTCGGCTTGATTGCTTTTATTTTTGAGATGCGAGGCGTCTTCGAGAAAATAATATACAGCAGTGCCGAACTCCTCATGGGCATGAAAGCCATCCAAGGAAATTCAGACACCGTAAATAATGTATAAGCTGCTTACAGCTAAAAATGTCCATCACGGGAACCGAATCTAGATCCAGTAGACTGAATCTGTTATCACATGATTCCTAGGCTTACATGATACCGCAGTTTATATGAAAAGCAGTAAGCAGTTATATATAAAAGCTTTAAATATATTTACATACATGATCTACCACCATGAAGCACCTCTATGGGGGATCAGAAATGTAAATATATAAAAGCGGTAAATATATATATATATAGAAGAAGGATCAGGTCCGGATTCCCGGACGGGAGAAAATCCGGACCTGATTTTTTTTCTTTTTTTTTTTTTTGGTTGAACAACTAAAAAAAAAAATTATGGAACTGAAATTTTTCAATAATACAGTGTTTTGGGTGTGTTTTTAATACCTACACCAACCAATGTATGTACAGTCTGCCCAGACTGTACAGACATATTTCGTTATAGGCATCCAAATCACACCCAAAACACTGTATAATGTAAAAATTCCAATTCCATAAATTTTTTTTTTTTTAGTTGTTTCAAAAAAAAGTAAAAAAAAAAAAAAAAAAAAGTCCGGATTTTAACAAAATCCGGGAGTCCGGACCTGATCCGGACTATATATATATATATATATATATATATATATATATATATATATATATATATATATATATGGACATGATCAACCACCACAAAGCAACTCCATGGGGGATCAGGAATGTAAATAAAACAGTAAAGACGATCAACTGCCACGAAGTAAACTCCAGGCGGGACTAAATATAAATAAAGCAGTAAAAGGCCTCAAAGTAAACTCCAGGCCTGACAGAAAATGTATATATATATATATAAGTGGTAAACGCACCGGATATAAAATTCAGGCTCATCAGATATGTCCGACAACAATTATATATAAGTGTGTATATATATATAAAAGCAATAAATGCTTCAGATATAAAATCCAGGCTCATCAGACAAAGTCTAACAACAGTTTATATATATATATAAGTATATATATATATATATATATATATATAAGCAAGTAAACGCTCCGGATGTAAAATACAGGCTCATCAGACAAAGTCTGACAACAGTTTATATATATAAGTATATATATATATATATATATATATATATATAAGCAAGTAAATGCTCCAGACATAAGTCTAGGCTCAATCGAGGCATAACTCGAAAATGTTAGTCCATATATAAATATATACATATATAAGTATATATATACAGACAAAAATGAAAATCACGGACCAAAGTCTGGGCATTCGCACACAACACGACTCTCAATGTGTAGAATAGTGTGTGCAAAGATGAAGAGAAAGGCTTTATAGAGTGTGAGAAGGCATACAGTGGGCTGCCAATGCAGGCTTCTATGACTCTAAATGGATAAACACTCAGCTCCCGCCGGTAAAAATATACCTATATGTGAGCTAACAGGTGTTTAAAATGAGAAAACACTAAATATGGGGTGTGTAGAGAGCAAATTTTACAGGGCTTCCTCGCCTTTTTTTCTTTTTTAAATGGCCACCCCAAGCCCTCTATTTATAGAGGGGGAGCCGCAGGTGTACCTACGGTAGCCGCAGATGCACCTGCGGCTACCTGGGGTGCCTCGGGCTCCGCGAGTCCCGTTGTCTTGAAGTACATGCACGCGTGCACTATAATGTCTGTTCGAACTTGCAGAACTTCAATCCAAGCATCCGAACGAGGTATACAAGACCATCTTCAGACTATTTTTGTCGAGAGTTACGCAATGACATAGGATTAGAGGTTGTACGAAGTCAGGAAGAGAGGACCATGCCCATGGTCTTCAAGCTTCAAATTATATCCGGTGTGTTGCCACGCGTAATAGTCACTCAGGATTGGAACTCCTTGGTTCTTGTAGGACATTGTTGTATGTATGTATGTATGAAGTGTTGAGACGATGCGTAGGTGTTGAGGTGGAAAGATGACGTTTGACTCCTCACCGGGGTTATCTCCGATTTGAGTTGAAAGCAGACGTTGCTCAGGGTTACATCTGAGATTGGACTGCTGCAAGTGTTTGAATACCGCAAGGTCATCTGTAAGTGTGCCTGTCTGCCCGGTGTTAGCTCCGGGTCTGAGGAATGAGTGCCTCGGCAGGAGGTCTGAGATTGAAGCCGATCGCATGCATTTGAAACAAGCATTTTCGGATTTATCGCCGGAACTGCAACAATATTCCTTGGGGTTATCTCTAAGGATGAAACTCAGGGTTATCTCCGAGGTTGGAAATGATACTCCCGGTGTGTGTTCCGGGGTTGAGACTGAACTTCTGGTAGTATCCGGAATAGATGTGAGCTGTCTTCCAGGGTTATCTCTGAAAGACGAATCTGCCCTCCTGCAATGTTAGTAATAGGTGTGCAGAAAATTTCGAGTGTCTACAAGTGGTGAACCTAGAAAAATTGATCTTGAAGAAAATAGGTTTTATGTTTCTAATCCTGTAATTCAAGAGGGTGAGACACAACAACCTCCTATTGAGGCCAATGATGCCCCCTTGGATAGCTGAGCTACCACCTAATGTTGAACCTTACATTATTGAAAATCATATTCCTAAAATTGTGTAGCCTTTATGTAGGTCTGAAATACCTAGAAAGCCTATTAATTTTGATGATTTTATAACCTATCTTAATGAGATTGACTAATATTCAAGTAAGATTAATGATACTATCTCCTATAAAGAGGCCATTATGAGTGCTCAATCAACTCAATGGCTTGAAACCATGAATGATGAGTTGAAATCAATGGAGCTTAATAACGTTTGGGATCTTGAGGAATTACAAAAAAAATTTAAACATGTTGGTTACAAGTAAGTCTATAAGACCAAATTAGATCCTAAAAGGAACGTTGAAAGGAATAAAGCACGATTGGTTGCTAAGGGTTTCACTCAAAAAGAAGATGAGGAATATAATGAAATTTTCTCTCTAGTATCCAGGAAAGATTCATTTAGAATATTCATGGCTTTAGTAGCTCATTATGATTTAGAGTTACATCAGATTGATGTTAAAACTGCATTCCTTAATGGTAACTTGCATGGGAATGTCTATATAGCACAACCAGAAGGTTTTTTGGTTAAAGGCAAGGAAAATATGGTATGTAGACTTAAGAAGTCCATATATGGGTTAAAACAGGCTTCTCGACAATGGTATCTTAAGTTTCATGAGGTGATGAGTAATTTTGATTTTAAGAAAAATATAGTGGATCAATGCATACACTTGAAGGTTAGTGGGAGTAAATTTGTTATTCTTGTTTTGTGTGTTGATGATATACTATTTGCAAGTAATAACTTAGACATGTTGCATGAGACCAAACGTTTTCTTTCTGGAAATTTTGATATGAAGGATCTCGGTGAAACCTCTTATGTTATAGGTATTAAAATTCATCGAGATAGGTCTTGCGGGATATTAGGATTGTCCCAAAGAGCTTATATTGACAAAGTTATTAACATATATAACATGCAAAATCACTCCCCTACTGTCGCCCCTGTTGTTAAGGGTGACAAATTTGGCTCATATTAATGTCCTAAGAATCACCTTGAACGTGATCAAATGAATCTTATTCTTTATACTTCTGTGGTTGGGAGTCTTATGTATGCTCAAGTTCATACACATCCAGATATAGCGTATGCAACTGGCATACTTGGACGTTACTAGTTAAATCTAGGTTTGGATCACTGGAAAGTAGCCAAAAAGGTTTTACGCTACTTACAGGGTACTAAGGATATTATGCTTACATTTAGAAAATAGATAACCTTGAAGTTGTTGGTTATTCTGTACTAAGGATATTTTACAGGGTACAAAAGACAAAAAGAAATCTACATCAAGGTACATCTTTATAATTTCAGGAGGCCCTATTTTGTGGAGAACTCATAAGCATGAGTTAACTACCACTTCCACGATAATGGCAGAATATGTGGCTTGTTATCATGCTACTTGTCACGTCATATTATTAAAGAATCTTATTTCAGGACTTAAGGTAGTAGATTTAATTTTAAGGACATTTGAAAGTATCTTGTGATAATAATTGTGACGCCCCCAAAACAGGTATACATCACCCATCTTGAGTCGCCAAATACATAATACAGAAATCAAATGCAAACTTTATTATACAACTGTCGGGTAATATACGACAAAACATAGCTGAGAGTTTAAACAAAAATATTGCCTTCTAGAAAATATCCACTCTCAATGGAGTCCTCATTACAATTATTATCACACTATTTCACAGAATAGTGAGGACTACTACAGCCACTTATCCTGAACCATCACTCCATTCCCCGACTCGTCCCAACTATATTCTCATTTCCTAAAGAGAACAATGAAAGAAAAGGGTGAGCTCAACTAGCCCAGTAAGAAATATTTTGACTAAGATATTGCAGAATAAATTATCCTTAGCCTTCAATAGTATAACAACTGATAGAATATAATAGACAACAAGTTTTAGAAAGTAGAGAATGATATCTACTATCTTCTATGATTTAAAAAGTTTTTCATCAAATTTATCACTGAGACTCAGCTTAATAAATAAATCACATCATCGAATCATCCTTGCACTACGGGCCAATGAGGACTTTTACCACATCATTTGTAACATTACGGGTCATGATTATACCGAATGATCCCTGGTCATAATCATACCAATCAACAGTCCATCTATACACGTAAGCCAAATATGACTTTCATCAAATATAAGCATGAGGATGATGACAATGATATAAGTATTAATCAAACGAAATCAATGATAAATATTAAAGACTTTAAATTTATCAAGAGTTTAAAAATATCCAAATTGTCAACATGATACTTCTTTGTAGAGTAAAATTCAAGAATAATATTCATGTATCAAAAATAATTTGGACAGAAAATAAATATATTTTCGAGTAAATAGTACCCTGTGAATAGTACCTGTGAATAATACGCTGGGAATAGTACCTCGTGAATAGTACCCTGACATGAAAAGTACCCTAAATACACGAGTGAATAATATTTGGGTGAATAGTAACCCGTGAATAGTACTCTGGCATGTAAAGTGTCCCGAATACTCAAGTGAATAATATTTGAGTGAATAGTAACTGGGTGAATAGTAACCCGTAAATAGTAACTCGTGAATAGTATTCCGTCATGAAAAGATCAATAATTATCAAGAAAGCATAGAATAATATTTTTATGAAAAGATACTGGATGAAGCGCAAATATCAAGGATATTCTACTAATTTCATGGAGTGTAGAAGCCAAAACTTCAACAAAATGAGTATAGAATTCAAAATCTAAAATGAAATAATATTACTTACATACTACAGAGTATGGAAAAAAAATATTATTTCAAGCGAATATTGAATAAAATAACATCCCTTGAACGGAAATAATATCCCAATGAATATTTAACGAAGATAATATTCCTACGAATATTAAACGAAGATAATATTCTTTATGAATATTGAATGAAAATAATATTCATACGAATACAAAAAATAATATCTCTTCAGAATATGAAATAAATAATACCCCTTACCTCAGAAGAAGATTGGATACTGGAGTAGTGAAGTAGCAGATTACTTTTCTTTTATCTCTCTGTAGCTTCTCTCTATATAGCTTCTCTCTCTGTAATTGCTCTTGTGAGACTTAGTGAAATGGTGAGAATGAAGGAAGAATGAGCTTTTATTTATAGGAAAATATAGTTTCGATAACTGCACGTTTTGGTCTCGAAATATTACAGTATAATACCATCATTTTTTCCTTCATTTTTAATTTAGTCCTGCAAGTATTATCAAACTTGCACCACCTCTCCTAATAGTACATCATGTGAATCAATAGTTCAATCATGTGAATCAATAGTTCTATACATGTGAAAATACGAATTACAGTATAGTACCTCCATCTATACCTCCATTTTTAACTTAGTCATGCAAGTATTATCAATCTTGCACCACCTCCCCTAATAGTACATGAATGTGAATCAATAGTACACACATGTGAACAAATAGTTATAAGCATATAAATTAATAGCAATTAATTTCTCATTTATCTGATTAATTACCTGATTGGTCAATATAACTTCCAGACATCAATTATTATTGAAATAAATGTCGATTTCCACTAACACTAATAATCCCAACATAATGGAACTATCAATTTCATCTTCAATTAATACAAACTTATTTATCATTAATATTATAACTCATAATATTTAACAATCAGGTCGTTCCCAGGAAAGATGGGGCTTTCCGATAAGGATTTTTCCCTATTGGCGCGCAATTAGGTGACCAAACCTCTCCTTGACAGAACTTCTAGACATTGTCAATATTGCAAATAATAATATGAATAACTTTGTCGTCTCAATTATTGATTTAATAATATAACATATTATGCAGATGATATTGTGACAATAATTGAATCAATAATATGAGAGATATGATGCAGCAATTACTGTAGCAATAATTGAGTATAACTGAGTGACTTCTTACGTAAGCATCAATAATCAATACCGTGTGCAGATGCAACCACACGTATTACTCTACTTTTACTACTGGGTAGTTCAACAGTTTTAACGGTAACACTTTCGCCATTATTTTTACAAAATGATAATTTTGTCGTTTTCTAACTACGACAATACTTCCGTTGTGGGGTCCACCAATGATTGTGCCGTTGTACGAATATTTCTGACAAAAAGAATATTCCCCGACCAATCGAATATTTTATAACAACTTGCTTACTTTGCAAAATTTGTAAATATTACCCAAAACTATAACATTATATCATATCCACACCATAATATTCAAAAATATATTTTGAGAAAATTTAATCTTTATTCATAAAACTTTGGGTCTTACAACCCCTCCCTTTCTTATGAAATTACATCCTCAAAATTAGGGTGCATACCTGGTATGCCGATGAGTTTAGGATGCCTTGTTTAGATTCTAACTCTTGAGGTATAACCTTTAAGTGTAGAATATGATCCTTCTTATCCAAGATTTTAACACATATCTCCTCATACGTTAAATCTTCTGCTATCTCGTCTAGTTCCAATTCAATAATGTGGTTCGAGTCGTCCACATATTTACGTAACATCGATACGTAAAAAATGTTATGAACACGCAACATACTTCGCGGTAAAACGAGTCTATAAGCTTCAGTTCCTACTCGATCGAGGATTTACAATAGAAAAATTAAATCGAGGGTTGAGATTTTCACTTTTCATCAACTCTTGCTTCTAGAATAACGCCTTCTTGAACCTTCTTCTTTGTATTCATCAGATCCAGGTCTGTAGCTTGAGCAGCCTTTAACTTTATCTATTAAAGTCGATTTTACTCGTATATTTGATATCACCACGTGGGTCCCTAGAGTCTTTAACTCTATCTCTATCATTTGTAAGTTATACGAAATGGGTTTTTGTGTTAACAACGTCACACTCGTAACCGCATACGATCTTCTACTCAATGCATCAGCTACCACATTCGCTCTTCCACGATGATATTGAATGGTATGGTCGTAATCTTCAACAGTTCGTGCCAACATCTTTGGCGCATGTTACGTTTGTTTTAAATGAAGAAATATTTGAGGGTTTTAGAAATGGGTTTTGTACTGGGGTCAATACATAATTCGATTTCACGCTTTGGGGTAGTCCAGGAAGTTCTTCGAGAATACGTCAGGAAATTTATTAACGATAAAAAAAAACTGTGACTCTCATCCCAAGACTTGGATAGTATGTCACATTGATACCTATCAACTTGCCATCGTTATTAATAGCTTCCTCTACAGAAAGTCTGGCTTCGGTGCATTCCACACAAGGAAGTTACCAGTGAAAGGCTCAGGGCTCTTTACTTATGGCTTAATATAACAGTAATTGACTTTAGTGGTTTGGTTGCTTGAATTCGTATAACAGGTTGGTTAGGAATAAGAAAGCTAGCAACCTTACAAAAATAATTAATTTTGGCATGATGAGTAGTTAACCAATCGATTCCTAAAATCACATCAAGGGCAAGTATTTTCAAAGAGATAAGATCGACATGTAACGTGAAAGTGTCGATTTGAATCAACAAAATTTATAAACAGTGGAGGTAACGAACGTTTCTACTAACAAAGTTTCAACCAATAAGTCAAAGTCTAACTTCTCTAGGGTCAAATTTAAACGTTGAGCGCAAGCAAGAGAGATAAAAGAATGGGTAGAACCGGTATCTAATAAGGTATAGACTTCGCAAGAATTTATAATTAACTAACACGTGCTAACTTCGTTCGGGTTACTCGCTTTTTGAGAAGTCACGAAAAATGCTCTTCCTGAAACCACCGACTTTGTTTTGTCCATATCCGCCTTTGGTGCCACCGTCCCAGCTGGACTTGATTTTACTATAGGACAAAATCGAGTTATGTGATCGTCTTTTCCACAACTAAAACATACCTTGGAAGGATGTGAATAGTTTGGACTTATGTGTCCCTCCTCTCCGCATATGTAGCATCTAACTGACGGTCGTTCTCCTCCCCTAGAATTAGTTGATGGTGTTGGTGCTACTGCCTACGTCTTCCCATCATCGTTAAATCTTCTCTTCTTAAATTTTCCACCTCTATTATCTTGGCCATGATTACCACTGAAGTGGTTACCATTCTTGGCATGATAATTTCTCCCACAATGGTTATCATTGTTCCGATGGTCGTTGCCACCGGTACGATTATTATCGTGTTGTTGGTCGTTGCCTTTTGGTTGTGCTGACTCATTATCGCACTCCAATAACTGAGCCCTATTCACAACATCTGAATATAAACAAAGTTTGTGAGAAATTAGGTATAGACGTATATCGGGTTTCAAAACTCTTAGAAACATTTGCGTCATTCGCTCCTCATTATCGACCAAATGGGATGCAAATCGGGATAACTCTGCAAATTTAGCCTCGTATTGCGACACAGTCATATTGTTTTGCTCCAACTTGATGAATTCCACCTCTTTCATATAACGAATACTTTCGGAAAAGTACTTGTCATTGAAAAACTCTTAGAACTTATCCCAAGACATCTTAAGTGCGTCAGGCTGGGTACGCTTTACAGATTCCTACCAATAATCTGCCTCTTCACATAACATAAAGGTGGCGAAGGGAACCTTTTGCTCCTCTGAGCATTCCAAGACATCAAATATCTTGGTGATTTTCTTTATCCACGTCTCCGCCTTAAGTGGTTCTGGCATTCCCAAAACCTCCGGCAGTCCCAGCTCCTTGAACTGCTTAGCAGTGACCATCAGAGAGTTGCCAGTGTTTCCACCTGAATTTTGAACATGAGTCTTTCTCTCCTGATGTTGCATGAATTGTATAAAGCCTCTGAACATCTCATCGTTCATCATCTGATCGGTTTTGTTATTTACCTGAGGATTATTGTCTTATTGTTGCACATTATCCTGGGTATTGATCGTTGGTGACTCAACGGTCTCATGTGCTTCATTGCTGATCTCAATATTTTTAGATGCCATTTTCAAACACTATCACAAAACAAGGGTTAATTAACATATCACAGAGTATCCCTATACTCTGACCGACCAATTAAATACCAAATAAACTTAGGTAGATCATACTAGCGAAGGAATTCCCCGTCTCTCCCCTCCTAGTTCTTGTCTCACGTCTCAGCCAGGGATCATATCCCTAAGCTTTGATACCAACTGTGACGCCCCTAAAACAGGTATACATCACCCATCTTGAGTCACCAAATACATGGTACAGAAATCAAATACAAACTTAATTATACAAATGTCAGGTAACAGCCAGGGATCATATCCCTAAGCTTTGATACCAACTGTGACGCTCCCAAAACAGATATACATCACACATCTTAAGTCGCCAAATACATGGTACAGAAATAAAATGCAAACTTAATTATACAACTGTCGGGTAATATACGACAAAACATAGCTGAGAGTTTAAATAAGAATATTGTCTTCTAGACAATATCCACTCTCAATGGAGTCCTCATTACAATTATTATCACACTATTTCACAGAATAGTGAGGACTACTACAGCCACTTATCCTGAACCATCACTCCATTCCCCAACTCGTCCCAGCTATATTCTCATTTCTTGAAGATAACAATGAAAGAAAATGGTGAGCTCAACTAGCCCAGTAAGAAATATTTTGACTAAGATAATGCAGAATAAATTATCCTTAGCCTTCAACAATATAAAAACTGATAGAATATAATAGACAACAAGTTTTAGATCAACAACTGCAGCGGAACAAGCAATCCAATAGAAGAGTCAAGTAGAGCATGATATCTATTATCTTCTATGATTTAAAAAGTTTTTCATCAAATTTATCGCTGAGACTCAGCTTAATAAATAAACCACATCATCGAATCATCCTTGCACTACTTCACCAATATAAGTTTCTCGTATTGGTAAGAAATAAGCAGACTTGGTCAATCTATCAACAATGACCCAAATTGCATATATGCCTTGAGAAACCTTGGGAAGACCAGTAACGAAATCTATGGTATTGTGCTCCCACTTCCATTCTGGAATTTCAAGTGGTTGCAATGGACCTTTTGGTACTTGATGCTCCGCCTTGACTCGTTGACAAGTTAGACACCTTGAGATAAACAGCGCTATCTCTCTCTTCATATTTCTCCACCAAAATGTATGACGAAGATCACGATACATTTTGGTACTCCCATGATGGATTGCAAATAGTGTGTTGTGTGCCTCCATCATAATTTTATACTTTAAATCAGGATCGTTAAGAACACAAAGTCTGGATTTGACTCGAAGTATTCCTTCTTCATCGATTCTTACTTCCGGCATAACACCTTCTTACACTTTCTTCCACATACGCATCAGCTCCAGGTCTGTAGTTTGAACAGCTTTAACTTTATCGATTAAAGTCGGTTTTACTCGTATATTCGCCATCATCACATAGGTCCCTGTAGTCTTTAACTCTATCTTCATCCTTTCCAAGTCACACAAAATAGGCCTTTGCGTTGACAATATCGCACTCGCACCCGCACCCGCATATGATCTTCTACTCAATGTGTCAGCTATCACGTTCGCTTTTCTAGGATGGTATTGGATGGTATGATCATAATCTTTCAACAGTTCAAGCCAACGTCATTGTCGCATGTTGAGTTCCTTTTGAGTGAAGAAATATTTGAGGCTTTTATGATCCGTAAAGATCTCCACTTTCTCCCTATACAAGTAATGCCTCCAAATCTTTAGTGCAAAAACGACTGTTGCCAACTCTAGATCATGAGTGAGATAATTCCTCTCATATTCTTTGAGTTGCCGTGAGGCATAGACTATGACTTTTCCAAGATGCATGAGAACACATCCCAACCCTTTTCCCGAAGTATCACTGTAGATGACAAATTCCTGCGAGCCAGATGGTATTGTCAGAACAGGTGCTGAAATGAGTCTCCTCTTAAGTTCTTAAAAACTCTTTTCACATTCCTCGCTCCAACTGAATTTTGTATCTTTTCGATTCAGCTAAGTTAATGGAGTAACGATTCGAGAAAACCCTTCTACGAATCTCCGATAATAACCAGCTAAATCGAGAAAGCTACGTACTTCGGTCACTGATTTAGGTTGCTCCCAGCTTTGAATTATTTCAATCTTTGTCGGGTCAAGAGATATTTCATTACTTGATACTACGTACCCAAGAAATACTACTTCTTCAAGCCAGAACTCGCATTTCTTCAACTTGGCATAAAGCTTATTTTCACGAAGCTTTTGGAGTATCAGCCTTAAGTGTTGCTCATGATCTTCATGGCTTTTGGAATAAATAAGGATGTCATCAATAAAGACGACCACAAAGAGATCCAAATATTCCTTGAATACTTAGTTCATTATATCCATGAAGGCGGCAGAAGCATTAGTCAATCCAAAAGACATGACTAGGAATTCATAATGCCCGTACCGAGTTCTGAAAGCCGTCTTTGGAATGTCATCGGTTCTAATCTTCAATTGGTGATATCCGGAACGAAGATCAATCTTTGAAAAGAATTTGGCTCCTTGTAACTGGTCAAACAGGTCATCAATACGTGGCAATGGGTACCTATTTTTTATGGTGACATGATTCAACTCCCGATAATCAATACAAAGTCGCATACTCCCATCTTTCTTTTTCACGAATAGAACATGAGCACCCCAAGGAGAGGTACTAGGACGAATAAAGCCAATGTCTAACAATTCCTGCAGTTGGGTCTTTAACTCCTGAAGTTCAATAGGAGCCATTCGATATGGGGCTTTGGAAATGGGTTTTATACCGGGTTCAAGGTCGATATAAAATTTAATTTAACGCTCTGGGGGTAGGCCAAGAAGTTCTTCAAGGAATACGTTAGGAAATTTATTAATAATAGAAATATCATTCAAAACTGACGTATTTTTGTTTAGATTCTTGACATAAGCTAAGAAAGCTTGACATCCGTTTTTCAATAAACGAATAGCTTTATGGCTTGAGATGACAGTGATTGATTTTAATGGTTTGGTTGCTTGAATTCGCATAAAAGGTTGGTTAGGAATATGAAAGCTAACAACCTTACGAAAATAATCAATTTTTGCATGATGCGTAATTAACCAATCAATCCCTAGAATCACATCAAATGCAAGTATTTTCAATAAAATAAGATCGACAGGTAATGTGAGGTTACCGATTTGAACCAAACAAGACTTATAAACAGTGGATGTAATGAAGGTTTCTCCCAATGGATTTTCAACAGATAAGTCAAAGTCTAATTTCTCCAGAGTCAAATTTAAACTTTGAGCGCAAGTAAGAGAAATAAAAGAATGGGTAGAACCGATATCAAATAAGGTATAAACTTCGCTAGAGTTTATGATAATCTTATCCGTGATGACCTCGTTCGGGTTCTTTGCTTTTTGGGAGGTCACAACAAATGCTCTCCTTTGCACTACCGACTTTGACTTTTCTGGGACGGCCTTTGGTGCCTCCATCCTAGCTAAACTTGTCTTCGGTGAACGATAAAATCGGGCTAGGTGACCTTCTCTTTCATAATTATAACATGCTTTGGACGGCATCGCGCAGTTTGGATTGATGTATCCCCCCTCCACATTTGAAGCATAAGATAGGTGGTCATTCTCCTTCCTTAACAACGGGTGCTGGTGCTGACGTCTTTCCATCATTGTTGAATTTTCTCTTCTTGAAATGTCCATTCTTATTGTTTTGGCCCTGATTACCACCAAAGTGGTTACCATTTCTGGCCTGTTGATTCCCACCACGCTTATTGTCACCGCTTTGATGACTGCTTTCACTGGTATTATCATTTTGTCGGCAGCTCTCTTTTGGTTGGGTTGACTCATTATCGCGCTCCAATAACTGAACCCTGTTAACAATATCTGAATACAAACACAGTTTATTAGAGATAAGATATTGACGTATCTCGAGTTTCAAAACTCTTAGAAACATTCGCGTCATTCTCTCCTCATTATCAACCAAATGGGACGCAAATTGGGACAACTCGGCAAACTTGGCTTCGTACTACGACACGATCATGTTGTTTTGATTCAGCTTGATGAACTCTACCTCTTTCATGTGACGAATATTTTCGGAAAAGTACTTGTCGTTGAACAATTCTTGAAACTTCTCCCAAGTCATCTTCAGTGCGGCAGGTTGAGTACATTTTACAAATTCCCACCAGTAATCTACCTCTGCACGCAACATGAAGGTGGCAAAGAGAACCTTTTGCTCCTCGGAGCATCCCAAGACATCAAATATCTTGCAGATCTGCTTTATCTATGTCTCCACCTTAAGTGATTTTGGCTCTCCAAAAAACTCTGGTGGTCCCAGTTCCTTGAACTGATTAGCGGTGACCGTCTGAGAGTTGTCAGTGTTTCCACCTATATTTTATACATGAGCCGCTTTTGTCTGATGTTGCATGAATTGCATAAAGCCTCTGAACATTCCATCGTTCATCATCTGGTCAGTGTTGTTATTTGCCTGAGAATTGTCGCCTTCCTGATGCACATTATTCTGATTATTTATCTGTGAAGACTCAACGGTCTCCTATGCTCCATTGATGTTCTCAACATTCTCAGATGTCATTTTTAAATACTGCCACAAAACAAGGGTTGATTAACATATCACATATTATCACTATACTCTGACTGACCAATTAAATACCAAATAAACTTAGGTAGATCATACTAACGAAAGAATTTCTCGTCTCTTCCCTCCTAGATCTTATCTCACATCTCAGCCAGGGATCATATCCCTAAGCTTTGATACCAACTATGACGCCCCCAAAATTGGTATACATCACATCACATATTCTGAGTCGTCAAATACATGATACAGGATACAATTACAACTTAATTATACAACAGTCGTATAAAATATGACATAACATAATCTAAGAGTATTAATAAGAATATTGTCATCTAGACAATATATATACTCAATGAAGTTCTCATTATATTTATTGTCACACTATTTAACAGAATAGTGAGGACTACTAATGTTATCATCTGGACTGTTACTCCGTTCCCCGATTAATCCCGGCTACGTTCTCATTTCCTGAAAAGAACAGTGAAAAAAAGGGTGAGCTCAACTAGCCCAGTAAGAAATATTATGACTAAGATAATGCAGAATAAATTATCGTTAGCCTTCAACAGTGTTAAACTGATACAATATAACAAACATCAAGTTTGACTATAGCGGAACAAGAAATCCATTAAAAGAGTCAAGTAGAGAATAAAATCTACTATCATTTATAATTTAAAAGGTTTTTCATCACTTTTATCGCTGGGACTCAGCTTAATAAATAATTCACATCATCCCTGCACTACGGCCAAGGATATTCATTAGTATCACAGCCACAATTTATCCATGCACTACGGGCCAAGTATATTTGTGAATTCATTAATGGTCATGATCATGTCAATAACTGTCCATCAATGCACTATGGGCCAATGAGGACTTTTACCACATCATTTGTAACATTACGGTCATTATTAAACCGAATAATCCCTGGTCATAATCATACCAAATCCATCTATGCACTACAGGCCACAGATGACTTTTAACAAAATATAAATATGAGGATGATAACAATGATATAAGAATTCAATAAAACAAATTCAAGAATTAATTTATTCAGGAACTAATAATGTCCAAATTGTCAATATAATACTTCTTTGTAGAGTAAAATTCAAGAATGCTCAGAAGAATATTTCCATAAAAAGATATTGGATGAAGCGTAAATATCAAGGATATTCCACTAATTTCATGGAGTATAGAAGTCAAAACTTTAACCAACTGAGTATAAATAAGAATAGAATAAAAAAAGAAATCACCAGGCATGCGATAGACCGCACAGACAGGTTATTCCAACAGAATAATAAATAATGAAATCAGGTCATGCGTAAACGCACAAACAGAATATTCTAACAGAATAATAAATAATGGAACCAGGTCATGCGTAAACGCATAGAAAGGATATTCCAACAGAATAATAAATAATGGAACCAGGTCATTCGTAAACGCACAGACAGGATATTCCAACATAATAATAAATAACGAAACTAAATCATACGTAAACGCACAGACAGGATGTTTCAACAGAATAATAAAGAATGGAATAACAGAAGAATTTCACCATATATGCGATACTTCGCATAGGCAGGTTATTCCAACATAATGATAAATAATGAAATAACAAAAAAATTCACCATGTATGCAGTACTTCACATAGACAGGTTATTCCAACATAATGATAAAGAATAGAATAACAGGAGAATTTCACCATGTACCGCTATAGGGTAGCCCGCGTATACAGGTTATTCCAATAGAATAATAAAGAATGGAATAACAGAAGTTCTCTTCATGAATACGAAAGAAATAATACTTCTTACTTTAGAAAAAACTGGATATAAGAGCAGTAAAGTAGCAGAATACTTTTCTTCTTTCTCTTTACAATTTCTCTCTCTAGAGTTTCAGTGAATTTGTAATAAATAATGAAGGAATGAGCTTCTATTTATAGGAGAATGAACTGAATAGTAACTAATTCATGAACGGTCCTGATTGATTTACTTTTAAACGGACGGTCCATATTGATTTACTATGCAGTATAAATAAAATATTCTAATAAAACAAAATCTTTTAAATAAAATATAATATATTTTATTTATAATCTAATAAAACGAATAACTTTATAAAAGTATTCTGTTTTATATAAAAAAAATTACTATACAAATATTATGCAAGCATTATGCAAATACTATGCATAATAAAATAGAATATATTCTAATTATTGTCTAATAAAATAAATAATTTTATAAAAGTATTCTATTTTATATAAAAAAAATTACTATGCAAAACACTATGCATAATAGAATATAATATATTCTATTTATAGTCTAATAAAACAAATAATTTTATAAAAATATTCTGTTTTATATAAAAAAAATTCTGTTTTATTACATTAATAATACTAATAAAACAAAATTTATATATATAATATATATATATATATATATATATATATATATATATAAACTTCCGTGACTTCATAAAAAGACACCTCAATATATTTAACAACATTTATCATCATTATTAAAATTCACAATATTAATCGACCAAGTCGTTCCCAAGAAAGAGGAAACTTTTCAATAAAAATTTCTCTCTATTGGCACACAATTAGATGACCAAACTCTCATTGATAGAACTTCTAGACATCGTTAATATTGCAAATAATAATATTAATAACGCTGTTATCTCAATTATTGATTTAATAATATATAAAATATCGACAATAATTGAAACAAATAACGTGAGATACTATGCAACAATTACTATAGCAATAATTAAACAAAACTGAGTGACTTCTCACGTAAGCATCAATAATCAATATCTTGTGCTACTATGTAACCATGCGTATTACTGTACTTTTAACACTGGGTGTTTCAACAGTTAACGGTACAACTTCCGCCGTTATTTTCATAAAATATTTTTGTCGTTTTCTCAATCAGACAATAATTTTATTGCGGGGTCCACCAATGATTGTGCTTTTGTACGAATATTCCCTGTTAAAACGAATATTCCTCAACCAATCGAATATTATATAACTTGAGTACTTTGCAAAATTTATAAATATTACCTCCAACTATAACATTATATCAAATTCATTTCATAATATTCAAAAATGATATTTATAAAAAAATCATCTTTATTCATAAAAATTGGGGTCTTACAATATTGATTCTTATCTACTAATAAACCAAATTTACTGATGAAAAACATGTAAAAAAACCTTACCATTAGGATCTGTATTTCAAGTAAGCCCACCAGATCATGCCATCGTTATATTCAAGAAACCAGAAAAACAAAAAAATGTAAGGGGTTGTTGCTCGAATTTATGAATTAATAGTGGTCCCAAAAAAAATAATGAGCATTAAGAACAATATTTATTTATGATTGTACAAATTAAAAAATAAAAAAGGAATACCATTTAGCCAGTTCTTAGGAGGCTTCGTCTTCTCCGATATCAGAGTTGTATCGCAACAGAAGATTTTGTCTTCTCCGATTGATTTGGCGTTGATCTATTATTCCGATATCAAAGTTGCATGTTTCCTCAGTTGCTTGAATTTAGGTGCGGTTGGTTACAAATATGAAAGGAAAATAATTGACGTGTAAGAGTTAATGATACATGATTTTAGGAATCGTAATATATTGTGTTTTGTTATTTTTGTAATTATTTTGTGTTTTATTTTTATAAATACTTTCTGATTGTTGTCTATTAGTATTAAGGACCCAAAAATAATTGTGTCCTATATGACAAAAACTTAGTTAGGATTTTTAACAAAACAATACATTAAGTTTTTATGGTCAGAAGTCTAAGATCCATGTTTGATCAAATCCAAATCTTTAACCATTCTCATATGGGCCCAACCCAATTACTTAGCCATCCGCATATACATAAGCTCATCTTTTTTTCTCAACCACGTTACTAAGTCCACACCATAATATACTAATATACACGAAAAATATTTTCAAAATAGGCAATTTGAGACTTTACCTAAACTAAGAATTTTGAAGCACAGCCAACAGTGCTGACATGCAAAGAGATCACCTTTCGGTTTGTATATTGACACTGTATTGGTCAATTGACCAAAATTAACTTCATACTAACCAGTTTGACGAAGATCTATTGCTTTTTTAAATTCATTTTTTTAAAAAAAAATTTAATCAATGGAAGTTGATATGACAAGTGCATATCTGGAACAATCTTCTGAGCTCTTGTGATTAAATACCAAAAATATCCTGAAAAATATTCAAACAAAGAAACAGAATGTTTCTGTTTTTTTACTCTTTATCCAATTCAAGTTTTAATATTTACTTCAAGCTCACATCGAAAATAACTGCACTGTTGGGACACCTTTGGCCTCCAAAGACTAAAATGAGACCTTTCGAAAATGCTAACTAGTAAAATAAATACAACAAGATGTAACACTTGATTAATATTAGATTTTTAAGGCAGCATATATTGTGATAACCCAAATTTTTGAAAGATATTAAAATAAGAATTAAACAAATAAAATTTTTATTAAATAATGATATGTTATGTGATATTTTATTGCACAAGGGAGTTAGTGTTATGCAATATCTGATTTTGTGTATAATAAATGTATTAGTATTATATATTTATTATATGTGGAGGAGCAAATTATTAAAGAGAAAGATGTAGTTAAATTTAATGATACAAAATTATTGTATGCATTAAATATGGCAAATGAGTGGGCAAAGTATATTAATTTGCGAGATTAAATTATTTTAATTAAATTATTTATATTAAATAAATTATTTTTATTTAATGTATAATCTCCATTTTTATGGAAAAGATTAATGGAATGGTACATTTTAATATTATATTTCACGATAAGTACGGATGGTTTAAAAAATGAGTGTAATATATAATACTAGCTGGGTCCCGTGCCTCTGGCACTGTATGGACAATATGATTTATCTCAAACTTTGAACGACCAAAATAATTTATTGAGTGAGCGGAAAATTTAAAGTCATTTGTATTTTATTAAATTATTATTAGATTATTAGATAGATAGATGTATTTTATTAGATAGATGTATGAACGGTGGGATTTATCCCAAACTTTGGACGGCCTAGATGATTTATTAAGTGAGCGGGAAATTCAAAATCATTTGTATTTTATTAGATAGATATATAACATTAAAGTCATGTGCTGGATTTAATTGAGTATTGCCCAAGATGGATAACTGAGGTTGGGATTTAAAAATAAAATAATAATAATAAGCTGAGTCATTTGTTGAAGCAGGAGCTGTAACTTAGAGGGACACTAGGCAAAATCAAAGCATTAGCTGGTATTAACCAAAGAAGAGTTGAAGTCTTGCTCCTTCTCCATTCCCTACCTTTCATCCGACCCAAAAGAAAAAAAAAACAGTTCCTTGACCAATTTCATGTTCATTCGTTAAGAAAAAAATTAGTCCCTTCCATTTGTCCCAAAACAAGTTTCCACTCTCAAACTAATAGCATGCCAAGAGTATTAGAAGAATTTGAGCTAATAATTTTATTGGGGGCGGATTAAACACCAATTGCAGCAAGAATGACAATCATCAGCCCTCACCAAGTTAAAAATTTCATTATATTAAAAGGTATGAATACTTTTCCAAGTAATTCATGAAAATTTAGTTAATTATGTCCTGTTGATGCCATGTTTGGTAGTGGGAGGTTGTCTACACGAAGGAATCAGATGGATTCGAGAGTCATAAGGAGAATTTTGTAAGGAGATTGGCATGATTTCTTATTCAAATACTATGTAAAATTTGATTTTTATACTATGCATGTTACAAGTTCGATAAAATGTTTCAAAGGGACTGTATGGTTAAAACTTGAGAATTTATTAGCATCCTGAACAAGATGGTATATATGCACGAGTTGGGGGATAATTTAAGCTATTTAGATGTATCAAATCAAATGCTAAATGTGATTTAAAGATTTTGGTTTAATTTGGGTTATGCGGGAATAAATGATAATTAGCTAATGTCAGTTCTAAGATGAGAGAGGGCTTTGGTTCATCATTTGTGTATGTTTGTGCCTACCATGGTCACTCAGATTGCATGCATGAGTTGCTGTGGGCTGGGACTAACTTAAATGCATGTGAACCAACATCCGAAGCTAGTTATTATGGAAGCGAAAAGCAATTGGAAATCAAAATGAAAAGTAAAAAAAAACTACTATTACCGCTGTCCTTGAGGCCAATTTCGGGTCGAGTATATTTTCCAGAAAATTCTGGGCTTTTGGACTATTATAGTGCACTGAATAAGCTTTCCATAGACTTCAAAACGGACTAATTCCGAGTTCGGACGACTGAGTTAAGACGTGCCAAAGTGGGTGCGTCAAAACTGCCCAAATCTGTAAAACAAATTCGAAGCAGTCCCCTTACACGAATTTTCTGGAATTATGGGTGCAGAATTTGGAAAAGGTTATTGAATATGAGTTGTAGCTAGGGGTGTGCATTTTTTTTCGATTTTTGGATGAACCGGACCGGTTCGGTATAAATATCAAGTGGTTCGGTTTCGGTACAAAAAATCGGTACATACCGGTTAAACGGTACCGGTTTCGGTTTCTTGTTTTCTTGGTTCGGTATAAACTGGACCGGACCGGTTCGTACCGGTTTTCTAATTTTTTATTATTATTAATAAATAATTAATAATAATAATAATAAAATAATGATAATAATAATAATAATAATAATAAAATAATAACAAAAATAATAAAATAATAATAAAAATAATAATAATTATATTATTTTTCGGTAAAAATCAGTACGGAACCGGTACCGCCGGTTCGGTATACCGGTCCAATCGGTACCGATATCGATATCAAGATTTGGCCTATTTCAGTTCCGGTTCGGTACCGGTCCGGTTCGGTCCGGTAAAAACCGGTTGAATACCCCTAGTTGTAGCCCCGGAAGTTAGCTTCGCAGGGGCGCAAGAATCGCTAAAAAATGTTTTAAAACGAATTAGTTATGACTGTTTTAGCGAGAGAGGGTAAAGTTGGGAAAAAAATAAAAACTGTTATGAACGTCCACTTTTGATGCACTGTTTGGGCTGTCTAATGAACCCGAATTGGGTAGCTTGTATTTTTTAAAAATAGTCTTACATACCATGTCTAACATATTCAAAAATGAGCGTGATCGAACATGCGAGCTAAAAATGGCAAAATTACAAAGTAGCAGCGTCGCGAAGAGGGCTGCTGCCCACAACAACAGCAGCAGCACACAGTACAGCAGCCGAGCACTATAGCAGTTGGCTGGGGGCTATTTTGGCCTCTTGTTTAACGCGTCTAAATTACCCAAAATATTCAGTTAGCATTTTTTTAAAATAGTTGGACATACCACCTATAGCATATCCAAAATTGGTCGGGATCGGACGAACGAAACGGAAACTAAAAAGATGCAAAGTGGACGTCAGAACACGTTCGCCGGTGGCCTACGCCAAAGACGGTCGGGCCAAGCCAAGGGCAACCGGGCCCAGTCCGACGCCGCTATGCAGTTTTCATAACGAAATGCAATATTTGACGTCGTGACACGTATTTCAAGGTGGCGACACAGATTTTGAGGTTTTTGACAGTTTCATGTATTCTGAGGCATCGAGGCAGATATAGAACGCAATTTAATACCTATATAACGCGTATAACCGTTTGAAGCATACTAGATGCTATAAAAGCTATATGTAAACATAAGATTACATGAACATGGGTATTATATCTGTGAGATGGGGGATATGTTGGCGTTAATGAAAGCTATTCCAAAGCTATGCCTCGGAACTGAACGGTTTTCAAAATACAAAGCGAGAATTGTGTAAACGAAGTTGAAAACTCAATGCTTGACATTAATAAGCTATGTGTAAGTATAAGACATACAAATAGCTTATGTCCACCTACAAGCCAAGAAAATGAGACAAGGTTTGACATTATAAGAGAGGCGTATATGCAAAAATATATATATACCTCATGTGTACATGAAAGGGGAAAAAATAATGTAATATGAAAGCATTAAGCCTAGAAAACTAATATTCGTGCGGAATAGCATTTAAATTACTCACAAAAGCGAGAATAAGCTATAATTACGCAGAGTAAAGGCACAAATGCACTATATGACTAAAAGTCTACATATAGAGGCGTGTAAAGTCTGTAAATACTTTCAAAAAGGGTTATAAATTATAAATGTAATGAATTAACATTTTAAAAGTTGTGTTGGGACTTTTTGAGAATGTATGGCTATATTAAGCCGAAACCTAAAATATTTAAAGGAATATGGAAGTTTTTTGGAAATACGAATATTAGATATTGATATAGTTTATGTGAATTTTATTAGCTATACAGGTTATGGGATATGAATGTGTGACTAATGTATGCATACATGTGAACATAACTGTGTAGGATTCGTGAAGCGAAGTTAAACTAAAGTTTGTATCAATGGTCATTGAACGAGACAAGTTTTTCAGTTCTATTATGTTTGTGAATTAAATGTGATTATGTGGTGAGTTATATGCCATGTTGTATGAATTGTTAAAGTCAAAATATGACCAAGTTAATTGGGTTATGGAGCTCAATTATATGTGATAGCACATGATGTATGATGTAACTTGATAATTTAGAAATGTATAATGCATGAATGTATGTGTTGTAAGGAATTATTGATGCATGTAGGATATGCATAGTAAAGAATATATGTTGCATGCGGATATGCATACTAAAGGAAATATAGTGCATATGGAATTGTGTGCTATGTGAAACATGATATACTGTTAAATTTGTTGGGCTGTCGAGTTCAATCTTGCAAACACAAACTTTTTGCAGGTTAATGATATTAAGCAATATTACTTGCTATACGGATGATGAAGATTGAACGATATGCAAGATGAATACATTTCCTTGAATTAGAAATGGTATAAGTTTATGATTGATAATTTTGTCAAATGTAATAGGCAGTTATGTATAGTTTGAAATGTTGAATGGATAAAGAGTGTTTATTCTGAAATGAGAATAAATATGATTCTAGTATAAAGAAGAATTGTAAAGGTTGCGATTCAGGGAATAAATGAATGGAAATAAAGAAGAAAAAAAATTATTTCGTATTTTTAGCTATTTTAACATTAAATAATGTTTTAAAGCTATAACAAGATAGTATTAACGCACAAGATCAGGAAGGGAAATGGTCCCGATTTTTGGGGTCGTTACATATATACTTCACATATTGTCAAATTTCCAAGAGAGAAATAGTGAATGTTATAAATTAGTAAACAACTATATATGTGAAGGAAAAGAAGTTTAAAAATCACTATTCAAAAAAGAATAATCATATATATTGTCAATATTTTATTTCGATTATTTGATTGTCAGTTACGTGGATAAGTATTAGTTGTAACTTTTGTGAGAGGTGTGTAATAATTGAAGTCTTCCAATAATTTCTATCAATATCATGTATTGATAAATTTTGCAATTGCAAATATAATTTTGTCGCAATACATAACATGACTCTTAAAAAAATCATTATGCGGACCTAAGGACGGAGAGAGTGCTAAAAGAGTAGGCTTTTTCCTTATGTTGTCTTATTTATTTTATTATTTATCTTTCTATTGTATATATTTGTATATATTATACAAGCATATATTAAATATAAGGATTATAAATTTTACATGAAAGGTTGTCGAAAAATAATCTTATACTACACAACAAATTCATTTCAAGAGCTTCAAATCCTCCATTTAAATCGATAAAAAAATGAAAACAATAAATTCATGTAGGCTGTGTATAATTTTCCATTCTTTTGGTTTTTCGAACCGGGTCGAATCGGCATGTTCGGTACAAAAAGAACCGGTCTGGTTTCGGTACAAAAAACCGGTATATACCGGTTTATCGGTTTTTTTGTACCGATTTCGGTACGAAGTTTTTATGGTTCGGTATTACCGAACCGGACCGGTATATACCGATTTTCCAAATTTTTTTATTATTAATAAATAATTAATAATAATAAAATAATAATAAAATAATGATTATAATAATAAAAATAATATTAATATTAATAATAATAATAATAATAATAAAAATAAAATAATAATAAAATAATAATTATATTAATTTTTGGTATTTATTCGGTAAAAACCGGTACCAAATTGGTAAATCGATTTGGTATACCGGTCCAATCGGTAGCGATATCGATATTAAAATTTGGCTAATTTCGACACTACTTCAATCTAGACGATATTTATCGGTTGCACACCCCTAATTTATCAACCCAATTAGCTGAGAGAAGACAGTGAACTATTAAGTGATATGTATATCATTTTGCTTTTTAACATGATGGTACAATTGTTTTGTACTCTCTCCTTTCTTTTTTGGAAAGACAATTTGTTTGTTTCTTTTTTTTACCTATTTTGTAGATTTTAATAAAAGTAAATGATTAAACTTTTTCATATCATCCCTAATCTTAAACATTAATTTTTATAACTTCGATCTTAATTAATTATTGATTTTTTTAACTTTGTTGTTTCTTTTTGTTTATTTTTGATTTTTTTACAAAGAAGGTCTCTTTTATCTTAATTAATTCTAGAAATTTTAAAATTCAAATTATGATGTTAATCTATTTAGTCTATTTGCATTAATTTTAAATTTTAAATTTACAAATTGGCTAGAAAAAAATTCAAATAAATTTTTTTTTAAAGAGAGGGACAGTAGTAATATTGCATGACGGTATCATGCCAAAAAGATCATTCGCATATATAACAATTAGGTGGTTGAATCTTAACATTTTTGTTGGGTCATGATATTTCACCTGTTGGGCCGAATGAATTGACCTATTATTTGGTTAGTTCATTGGGTCATCATTAATGGATCCTATTATTGGGCCTAGTCATTGTATTATCTTTGTTAAGTCCTTATAGTATCGGGCCGAATCAATGGGCTGACCCATCAAAAATTTAATATCTCCATCTTTGACTTGTAATGATGAAAAAGGATAACTGTTGACCGAGATGTCTGCAAGGCATTAATGTGGATGGGATTCATGACAGCACGGCTTCTAAACATGATTCAGGGGGTTCTCGTTCGAGAGCCCATGGTGAAGCCCGAAGAAGGTTGGTGTTTTTCTGCTGATAAAGGTCGTGACCAGGACCGAAAGCGGGTAGATGGCTCACCGCCTAGAACCCATCACCGAAGTGGTCGGGATGATAAGGCTGCCAAGTTTTCAAAGATGGAAGGCGAAGCAGATAAGGTTTTAGAGGTTCTTCTGAAGCAAAGAGAGGATATAGTTGTGCAGATGATTCGGATGGCCGATCTGAAGGATGAGGCGTCCACCTATGTGCAGTCTTAAAGACGCAGCAGGCCTAAGGATGTACAACGTAGGGAAGGGAAGGAGCCGGTGCACTCTGTTCATACATCTCGGGGTCGACCTCAGGAGCGACAGAGATCAAGAAGCAGAACTCCTGAGGTATCAAAGAAAGCGCGTCTCGTTATCGATTCTCGAGGTCGCGGTGGTGATAGACGGAGAAGCAGGTCTAGGGAGTATGCACCAGAGAACAGAAGGAAAGATCATCATCTTGAATATTCTCACAGTGAGGGCAGGGCCATGCGCCGAAGTAGGTCCAGAAGTCCATCGAGAGCTGTGGGTTCTGATAGAGGAGGTCGATCCACTCAAAAGAAGAAGTATCTCTAGAGAAAGAAGTGTCCTTAAAACCGGAAGGTGTGGAGTGGTTAAGGAGTTGAAGGAGCTTTGGAAGCAGTTGGCCGAAGTTCAACAGGTGAAGGATACTCCGGGAAAAAAGGTGTCTCCTTTTTCCTCGAATATTCTCAAGGAGAAGGGAGATACCACCAAGAAGTTGCCCCATATGGATAGTTACGATGAGTTTGGAGATCCTTATGACCATAGTCAAGCGTTTGATAAGCTGATGAATTATTATGATTTCACCAATGATGCCAAGTGTCACACGTTTGTCACAATGTTGAGGAAGGATGCTAGGCAGTGGTTGGGGACTTTGCCTGCGGATTCAGTCTCGTCATGGTCTGGGCTATGCGATAAGTTTTATGCTCGTTTTGGGAGCAACAGAAGGAGGGGAAGCCTACAGGTTCTTTGGCACAGGTCCGACAATATTCAAATGAGTCCTTGGGTCAGTATGTGAAGAGGTTCAGGGAACCAGTTGGCCAAGTGTCAAACCTTAATGATCTTCAAGCTGTTGGGTTGTTTCAAAACAGTTTAGATCTGGTGAAATCAGAAAAACTGGTGAAGAAGTTTATGTTTCACCATCCGAAGAGTCTGGATGAAGCTTTTGATAAAGAGGAGGGCTATATTATGGTGGAGGAGGCTATGAATAGCCTGAAGCGTCCTTCTTCAGACAGAATGAAGGAGGAAGACACCAATAAGGCTGAAGGCGATCAGAAGAAGGGGGGAGGGAATATGATCGACCAGAGGGTAATTCAAAGAAGTACAACAACTGGCAACAAGGAAGTAATCGCCCACTTGCTCCTACCCAGAAGGTGAATATGGTATACACCAAACTGAATATGGATAGGTCGATAATATTGGATCAGATTAGGAATCAGTCGTACTATGAACCAACTCGTGAAAATATTAAGCCTGGACAGGGTAACACTCGAAAATTTTATGGCTATCATCAAGCTGCAGGTCACAACACAAATGAATGCTATAGTCTGAAGGACTTTGTAGAGAGGAAGGTTCAGAGTGGTATGTTGGTTCAGTATGTGGTCGGAAGGATCATCAGCAAGAACAACAGAATGATGATCGTACTGTTCAAGTGATTCAACCGGTTCCACCTGTGCAACCTGCTCCAAATCAGCCGCCAAGGCACGTCGTTGATGTATCTGGATTCTGTTATGTCCGTGGAGGGTGTTCTCCCGAAGACCGACAGACCATTTCCAGGGATAGTCATATCTTTCACTGATGCAAATTATCCTTCGGAGCCCATCGAACCCCATGAAGGAGCGTTGGTGATAACTGCACAAGTGGGTTCGGTAGATATGAAGTTGATGATGATTGATAATGGGTCTTCTGTTGACATTCTGTATGCCCATGCTTATCAGAGGATGCATCTTGATGGGCGAAAGATGGAGGTTGGGCAGGAGGCCCCCTTATATGGTTTTAGCAATGATCCGGTCAAAGTTACAGGCACTATTGAACTACTAGTAATCTTCGGCACAGCTCCTTGGTAGGTAGAAATAACATGTAAATTTTATGTTGTGCATGTAGATTCGTCTTACAACGCCATACTAGGTAGACCTACTTTGACAACTCTGCAAGCTGTGACTTCCATTCCTCATTTTAAGATCAAGTTCACAACGACACATGGAGTTGGAGAGGTAGTAGGGGACTTAGATCTGGCCAGACGATGCTATCGGAATGCTGTGATTGCCTCGGGAGTAGGGGTCAGCAAGCAAAAGCAGACCATGGCGATAGAAATCGAGCCATTTACCGAAAGCATTCGGAGCCATTGGTCATGCCTGCAGGACAGACGGAGGAGATAAAGCTGGTTATGGTAAGAAGGCTAAAATAGTGAAGATAAGTTCGGGTCTGCCGGAACCTCTTCGGACAACCTATGGAACTTCTTCGCTGTTTTACGAACATTTTTGCAATTGGAGCCTCAAGATATGCCTGGAGTCAGCCGAAAGATTGCCGATCACCGGGTGGATATGGATCCATCAAAGAAGCCAGTTCGGCAGAAAAGGCGGATCTTTGCACCAGAGCGTCAACGGATCATCGATGAAGAGAATGCAAAGTTGATTGCCGCTGACTTCATCTTTGAGATAGACTACCTAGAGTGGATGGCTAATGTGTGTGCTGGTCCAAAAGCAAAACGGGAAGTGGCGAGTGTGCATTGACTATACTGACCTGAACAAAGATTGCCCGAAGTACTTCTATCCTTTACCCCACATTGATCATCTCATTGATGCGACTTCGGGGTATACACTACAAAGCTTTATAGATGCTTTTTAGGTTATCATCAGATCTCTATGTGCGAAGAGGACATTCCGAAGACAGCATTCATCACACACCGTTCGGTTTATGCCTACAAGAAGATGACATTTGGCTTGATAAATGCTGGAGCCATATATCAAAATGATGAGCTTTGTATTCAAGAAGCAGCTAGGGGAAACATGAAGGTGTATGTTGATGATATGATAGTGAAGCAGATCGTTCAGAAACACTTGGATGATTTAGAGGAATGCTTTCAGACAGTCCGTCATCACAAGTTGAGGCTCAATCCCACCAAATGCACCTTCGGGCTCGGTTCAGGGAAGTTCCTGGGCTATCTGGTTAGTCAAAGGGGTATCGAGGCCAATCCAGAGAAGATCCAGGCTATTCTAAACATGAAGACTCCTCAGTCATTCAAAGATGTTCAACGTCTGACAGGGAGGATTGCAGCTTTGATGAGATTCATGTCCAAATTGGTAGAGAGATGCTTGTCGTTCTTTGACACGTTGAAAGGACCGAAGAATGCAATGACGTTCCAGTGGACTTCGGAGTGTGAAGAAGCCTTTCAGGGAATAAAGACGTATTTGTCTTCGGCACCTTTGCTGGTGAAGCCAGTTCCTGCTGAGCCACTATATTTGTATCTGGCAGCTAGCTCGTTGGCGGTGGGAGCAGTTCTGGTTAGAGAAGTGGGGGGCATGCATCATCCAGTTTATTATGTCAGTCATGTCCTAAGGGATACTGAGACCAGGTACCTGAATATTGAGAAATTTGCCTTTGCTTTGATGATAGCTAGTCGAAAGCTTAGGCAATATTTTCAAGGTCGGCTCTTGGTGGTTTACACGGATCAGCCGCTGAAGAAAGTGATGAGCAAACCTGAAGTATCGGGGAGATTGGCTGCTTGGATAATGGAGTTATCTCAATTCTTCATTGAGTATCATCCCCAAACTTCTATCAAAGGTCAAGCTTTGGCTGATTTCATGGTGGAGTGTTCGTTCTCGGAAGCAGATGCAGAGTTTCCAGAAGTTGAAGAGTCTGATCGAGCAGTTGCAGTTCTTCAGCACAGTCAGAGTTCGTGGACATTGTATGCAGATGGGTCTTCTACTTTGGACGTCAGTGGAGCAGGGATTATCTTGACAAGTCCGGAGGGATTCAAAGTGCAGCAGGCCATCAGATTTGGGTTTAAGGCAACGATCAACGAGGCAGAGTATGAAGCAGTGCTGGCAGGAGTTCGACTGGCAAAGAGTCTTGAGGTTCAGAAGTTAATCATATATAGTGACTCTCAGCTAGTCGTCAAGCAGGTGTCAGGGGAGTATGAAGCTCGAGGTTCCAGAATGATCAAGTACTTGGCAGAATTGAAAGATCGACTTCGGTATTTCATCTCCTATGAGTTTCAGGGTGTAGAGCGTAATGACAATTCTATTGCCGATGCATTATCGAAGCTGGCCACTACGGATGCTAACAACTTTGATGGATCAATTTACTTTGAGATTTTACAGCAGCCTAGTATCCAGCATAAGATGGTGATGTGTATTGAACGTTCCAACTGTTGGATGACCTCGTATCTGGAGTATCTGGCAGATGGCGTCCTTCCTTTGGATCAGATGTTGGCTAGGAAGATCAAGTACAAGAGTGCCAACTTTGTTCTTATTGACGGGGATCTTTATCGAAGGGCTTTTTCGTCTCCATTGTTGAAGTGTTTGGTTCCATCCGAAGCCGAATATGCTCTTCGAGACGTTCACGAGGGCATTTATGGTGACCATATGATTGCTAAGTTATTATACACAAGTACTTCGGCAAGGATTCTACTGGCCTATAATCTTTAAGGAAGCTACTGATTTCAACAGTCTGATCCCTTATTAGCCACCAGAAGAGCTATACTCGATCTTATCTCCTATACCCATTGCTGTCTGGGGGGTAGATATATTGGGTCCATTGCCGAAAGCTAAAAGGTCATGTCAGTTTTGTTATAGTCGCCATTGATTATATGACCAAATGGGTAGAAGCGAAGCTACTTAGGTTGATAACAGAACAAGAATGCTTGAAGTTTATGAAGGAGTCAGTTGTATTTCATTTCGGAATTCCTAAGGTAGTGATATCAGACAACGACGCCAGTTTGTGGGATCAAAGTTTGAAGGATTTTTGAAGGAGCTGGGGGTTCAGCACAGGAAGACTTCGGTAGCTCATCCACAGTCGAACGGCCAGGTCGAGGTGACCAACAGAACACTGCTGAATGGGATCAAGCGTAGACTGGATGAAGCTAAAGGAAGATGGCCAGAGGAACTACTCAGCGTGCTATGGGCTTACCAGACTACACCGAGAACTGCAACAGGGATTCACCTTTCAGACTGACTTACGGTACTGATGCCTTAGTCCCAGTTGAAATTGGATCTCCAAAGTCTTTGGGTCAGTCAGTTTAAGGAGGTTTACAATGATGAAGGGCTGAAAGTCAACATGGATCTGTGGAAGAAGTTAGGGAAACATCTTTGATCAGATTGGCAACTTATTAGCGAAGAGTGGCTAAGCACTACAATAAGGGGGTAAAGCTTCGTAGATTTGAAATGGGGAATTTCGTTCTCAGAGAAGTCGAAGCATCTGCACCTCAGAACTTGGGAAAGCTGATGCCGAACTGGGAAGGACCGTATGAAGTTGTTGAAGTTCTGAAGCCATGAACTTATCGGTTGAGGGCATTGGATGGATCAGAGATCAAGAACACTTGGCATGCCGGTAAACTTCAGAAATATTTTCAGTAAAGATCGAGTTCAGTCTCCCGGAAGTATGTAAATGTTTGGATCATCATCAATAAAAGATTCATTTTTTCTCAATTGATCTTCTCTTTATTGGTCCTAGCTTCACCAGAGTAAGGAGGTACGGGTGGACTCACATTACTTTATTTTGTTCAAGTGTTGAGTTTGGTTCATTAAGTTCGGTTTATATCATCTCCTAACTTAATTGTTATATGCCTTACCTGATTCACAATTAAAGTTAAGTTCAAAAGAATCTTGTACAGTCTTCAAGTTGATTGATACTGAATTATTGACAAGAAATGAATTATATAGGAGTCCTAAGGAATAAAAGTTAAAATTTCATTAATATTTAAACGATTACATAAAGAGATGGAAATTTTTACACAAAATCCTAACACTAAGAAGAAGTAAGATCCCTTTCAGGCATCGCCTTCACCTTCTGAAGAGTCAAGAAGAGCGGATCTACCTTGGTCTGGTCGCAACAAGCTTTTCTTTGCCTTGGCTTCGGAAAAATTCATAACCTTCAGAGTATATCTTCACAATTTCTCCATTGAGTTCATCTGATTTTCGGTACTCTTCGCAGATCTGCTTACGAAGTTCATCGGTTAAAGGAGGACCTATATCCTGAAGGGCCCGAAGCTCCCGAAGTTCTTCTCCATGCTT
>JAINUV010000952.1:0-30500 GCA_020205505.1 Panax japonicus
GAGATAGACTGTAAAATCGCCCGTTTGTGGATTTCGGTCAATTTTATTTGGAATTTGGAAAAATTTCTTCTGCAAAGTTGTAGAGAATGGAATTTCCCATGGAAAGTCGCGAGTTTCGAATTTTTCTGATAACGAGCTATTTTCTACGAATTATTGAAGTTTTGGAAAATAAAATAATTTTATTAAATAATGGGTGGGACCCACTCTTGTTTGACAACATGTGGGCTGCTGGAAATTTATTTTCAGAGCGGCATGCTGGTCTTTGATGGCTACATGCGTAGATGAATTTTAAATAATAATTAATTTATTAATTTAGTCTCCTTTGGCGTTCTAACATTTTCCTATAAATAGAGGGCTAAGTTAGAATTGAAAATCACACCAGAAACAAAGTTTTCTCTCTTTCTCTCTCTATATTATCGAGCGTATTCTTGTGAGTATACTTTGAGTGTTGCTATACGGTGCGAGTTTCTGTCAGCACTATACCGAAATTCAGTCAGAAGTACGGCTATTTTGAGGTAAGGGATGTTATTTTCTTCTTAAATGATATTATTTTCTTCAATATCATTATGCCGAAATATTGGTGAACGTTTTTATCAAATTTGGAACTTTTTGTGCCGGAGTTACTATTCACGTATACGGTACTATTCACGTATACGGCACTATTCACGAATACGGCACTATTCACAGAAAAATTATTTTTTTTCTTTTCGTCCAAAATATCTATTGTGGATACTAGCTTTGATTGTATCCATGTTTTGATCATTCTTGAATTTTACACCACTATGATTATTTTTGAGGTATTTTTGGACATGGATAAAACAAAGTACGAATCCTTAATCCTTAATCCTTGTCATTTTGTTTCACTGGATTCGCTTCTTTAAAAATATTTTTTATCATCTTCAGTCTTAAAGGATGTTATTATTGAATATCTTTGGCCTGTAGTGCAAAGATGAATGATTTCTGATGAATATCTTTGGCCCGTAGTGCAAAGATGAACAGGTGTTTAGATGAACATGACCAACAGATGAATATCCTTGGCCTGTAGTGCAAGGATGAATATATGATTCAAGATGTGCATTGATTGATGTTACAGGGATAAAAATACTGTTGATGGACTGTTAAATTCATAGACATTAGTAGATTTCATCCTCTACGTAACTCTTCTATGAATTAATATTTTCCGCTGCGAATATTGATTTAAAACTTGTTGTCTATTGTATTCTATTAGATTTTTCCCTGTTGAAGACTAACGATAATTTGTTGTATATTATCTTAGTCATAATATTCTTTACTGAGCTAGTTGAGCTCACCCTTTTCCTTTTTGTTCCATTTTTCTTCTCAGGAGACGAGAATATAGCGAGTACGAGTCGGGGTATGAATTGATGGTCCTTGAGAGAGTTGTTTAGTAGTCCTCACCATTTTTGTAAAATAATCAATAATTATATGAGGATATTGTATGTATATTGTCTAGATGACATTGTATTCAAACTCACAGTTATGGGTTGTAAAAGTTGAGTTTTCTGTACCATGTATTTGGCGACTCAAATGGGTTGGATGGATACCTATTTTGGGGGCGTCACAGTTGGTATCAGAGCTTAGGGATATGATCTCTGGCGGAGATCGGGGAATAGAACTAGGAGGGGAGAGACGAGTAAATCCTTCGCTAGTGTGTCCTACCTAAGCTTATTTGTTAGTTGGTCAGTATATAGGGATATTATGTGATATATTGATTTCCTTAATTAACCCTTGTTTTATGACAGTATTTGAGAATGTCGACTGAGAATATTAACAGTGGAAATGAGACCGTGGAGACGCCTGTACTCACCAACGAGGAGAACGTGCAACAGGCTGGCAATGTTCCTCCTGTGAACAACACCACTGATCAGACGATGAACGACGCAATGTTTAGAAGCTTTTTGCAGTTCATGCAAAATCAGACGAGGGAGACTCGTGTTCAAAATACAGGAGGAAATGATAACAATTCACGGGTTGTCACAGCCAAGCAGTTCAAAGAGTTGGGACCACCAGAATTTAAGGGAAAGCCAGATCCGATCATGGCGGAGACATGGGTCAAGCAAATTACCAAGATATTCGATGTCTTGGGATGCACGGAGGAACAGAAGGTTCCATTCGCCACCTTTATGTTCCGTGGCGAGGCAGACTACTGGTGGGAGTCTGTGAAGCGTACCCATCCAGCCGCACTCAGCATGTCTTGGGAGACGTTTCAGAAACTATTTAATGACAAATACTTTCCTGAAAGTGTTCGTCATATGAAGGAAGTGGAGTTCATCAGATTAGAACAAAATAACATGACGGTGTCTCAGTACGAGGCAAAGTTTGCAGAGTTATCCAGGTTTGCACCTCATTTGGTGGAGAATGAGGAACGTATGACGCGGATGTTTCTGAGAGGTTTGAAACCCGGCATACGACAATATCTCATCTCTCATAAATTTTCTCTCTATTCAGATGTTGTTAACAGGGCTCAATTGTTGGAGCGAGATAACGAGTACGGTCAACCGAGGTACCACAATCAGGATCATACTGGAGATAGCAGTCAACAAAAACATAACCAGTGGAGAAAGAAAAAGACGGACAAAAATGGTAACCACTTTGGTGGTAATCATGGCCATGAAAATAGAAGAAGCGAGTCAGGAGGAGATTTTAAAAAGAGGAGATTTAACAACGACCATGTGAAGACGACAGTGCCGGCAGCAACTGGTTCTAAGGGAGGAGAAAGACCACCGGTTATATGCTATAAGTGCGGGAAAGAGGGACATATCAGTCCAAACTGCCCACAACAGTTCAAGGTATGCTATAATTGTGGAAAGGAAGGACATATCGCTCGAGATTGTACGGTAGCGAAACCTAGTTCAGCGGGGACGGTGACTCAAAAGACTGTCCCAGAAAAGCCAAAGTCAATGGTTCCTGGAAGAGCGTTTGTTGTGACTGGTCAACATGCGAGGAACCCAAACGAGGTGATCACGGGTAAGCTATTTATAAATTCTTGCGAAGTTTATACCTTACTTGATACCGGTGCTACCCATTCATTTATCTCTCCTCTTGCTGCTCAACGTTTAAAACTTGACTCCGGAGAAATTAGACTTTGACTTATCTGTTGGAAACTCCGTTAGGAGAAACTTTATCACATCCACTGATTTAATAATCTTGTTTCATTCAAGTTGGCACCATCACCTTACCTGTTGACCTGATCTCTTTAAGATCTTGCTTTTGATGTGATTTTAGGGATTGATTGGTTAACTAACTCATCATAGCCAAAATTGATTGTTTCTGTAAAGTTGTTAGTTTCATATCCTACATCAACCTGTTTGTTCGAATTCAGGCAACTAAACCATTAAATCAATCACTTGTCATATCTAATCATAAAGCTATTCGTTTATTGAAAAACGGATGGTCAAGCTTTCTTAGCCCATGTTATGGATTTGAATAAAGACACGTCAAAATTGAATAATATTCCTGTTGTTATTGACTTTCCTGACGTATTTCTGAAGAACTTCCCGGTCTACCCCCAGAACGTGAAGTTTGATTCTTTATTGATCTTGAACCTAGGATACACAAGCCCATTTCTAAACACCCCATATCGAATGGGCCTATTGAACTTCAGGAGGTAATAAAGGATCCAAACTAACGGAGTGTATTGGACATCGGTTTCATTCTTCCCTAGTACATCTCCTTGGGGTGCTCCTGTTTTATCGTAAAGAAGAAAGACGGGAGTATGCGACCCTTTGTATGACTATCGGAATCGAACCCATGTCCACCATCAAGACTAGGTATCCTCTACCTCGGTATTGATGACTTGTTTAACCAGTTGCAAGGAGCACAATTCTTTTCAAAAATCGATCTTCGTTCGGGATATCATCAGCTGAAAATTAGACTGAGGATATTCCAAAGGACTGCCTTTCAGAACATCGGTATGGGCCTTATGATTCTTAGTCTTATCTGGTCTTTTGGATTGACTAAATGCTCCCTGCTGCTTTCATGGATATGATGAACCCGAGTATTTCAAGGATTATTTGGATCAATTCGTTGTTGTCTTTATTGATGACATCCTCATATATTCAAAAGCCGTGAAGATCATGAGCACCATTTGAAGCTGGTACTCAAGGCTTCGTGAAAATCAAGTTATATGCTAGTTGAAGAAATGCGAGTTCTGGCTTGAGGAAGTAGCATTCCTTGGGCACGTGTGGTCAAAAAATGGAGTATCTGTTGACCCGACGAAGATGAAGCAATACAAAGTTTGGGAGGACAACCGAAGTCGGTCACTGAAGTACGTAGCTTTTTGTGCTTAGCTGGTTATATCGAGAGTTCGTGGAAGGGTTTTCTCGAATAGCTACTCCATTAACTCAGCTAACTCGAAGGATACAAAATTCGTATGGAGCGAGGAATGGCGAGAAGAGTTTCCAAGAGCTTAAGAGGAGACTTATTCGGCACCTGTTCTAACAATACCATCTGGTTCGGATGGATTTGTTATCTACAGCGATGCTTCGAGGCAAAGGGTTAGGATGGGTTCTCATGCAACGTGGGAAAGTCATAGCCTATGCCTCGCGACAACTTAAAGAGTATGAGAGGAATTATCCTACTCATGATCTAGAGTTGGCAGCAGTCGTTTTCGCGCTAAAGATCTGGAGGCACTATCTATACGGGGAGAAAGTGGAGATATATTCAGATCATAAAAGCCTCAATATTTCTTCACAGCAGAAAAGAACTCAACATGCGGCAACGACGTTGGCTCGAGTTGTTGAAAGATACGACCACACTATTCAATACCATCCTGGAAAAGCGAACGTGGTAGCTGACGCATTGAGTAGAAGATCATATGCAGGAATGAGTGCAATGATGTCAAGTATACGCATAGAGCCAACTTTAATAGAAAAAGTTAAGGTTGCTCAAGCCACCGATCCGGAGCTGATGCATATGAAGACTGAAAGTACAAGAAGGTGCCATTCCAGAAGCGAGAATTGATGAAGAAGGAATACTTCGAGTCCACTCCAGACTTTGTGTTCCTAACGATTCTGATTTGAAGTACAAGATCATGATGGAGGCACACAATACACCGTTTGCAATTCATCCTGGAAGTACCAAAATGTATCGTGATCTTCGACATACATTTTGGTGGAACAATATGAAGAGAGAGATTGCAAAGTTTATTTCAACGTGTTTAACTTGTCAACGTGTAAAGGCGGAGCATCAAGTGCCAAAGGGTCCATTGCAACCACTTGAGATTCCGAAATGGAAGTGGGAACACATTACTATGGATTTCGTTACGGGTCTTCCTACGGTTTCTCAAGGCATCAATGCTATTGGGTTATTGTTGATAGATTAACCAAGTCTGCTCATTTCTTGCCGATACGGGAGACTTATTCCCTTGAACGTCTTGCTCAAATGTACGTAAATGAGATTGTAAGATTGCATGGCATGCCAGTATCCATAGTTTCGGATCGTGACCCAAGATTTACTTCAAGATTTTGGGTTAGCTTGCAAAAAGCTATGGGTACAGGAGTTACGATTCAGGTCGGCATACCATCCTCAAACGGACGGACAATCAGAGAGGACTATTCAAACTCTTGAAGATTTATTAAGACTCTGTGTCCTAGACTTCAAGGGTAGTTGGGATAATATTTACCATTGGTGGAATTCTCCTACAACAACAGTTATCAGGCAGCATTGGTGTGGCCCCATTTGAAGCATTGTATGGACTAAAGTGTCGCTCTCCAGTATGTTGGGACGAGGTGGGTTGAAGCAACATTGTTGGGACCCGAGTTAGTACGTATGACTACAAGAGAAGATCCAACGATTCGACACGTATACAAACGGCACAAGATCGACAAAAGAGTTATGCGGATCTTCATCGAAAGGACGTAGATTTAGTGTTGGGGATCATGTATTGTTGCGTGGTTGCCTCCATGGAAGGGAGTTACAAGATTCGGGGAAGAGAGGAAAGCTAATCCACGATTTATTGGTCCAGTTTCAAATTCTTGATCGAGTAGGTAATGTAGCCTATAGACTCGCGTTACCTCCAAGTATGTCTCGTGTTCATAATGTTTTTCATATATCTGTGCTTCGTAAATATGTGAAAGAACCGAACCACGTCATTGAGTTAGAACCGGACGAGATAGCCGAAGATTTAACGTATGAGGAGGTACCTGTCAAGATCTTGGATAGGAAGGAGCATGTCCTACGCACGAAGTAATACCACAAGTTAAAGTTTGTGGAGGATCATGCTATAGAGGAAATGACCTGGGAGTTGGAAACGGAAATGAAAGCGAGGTATCCTCACCTTTTCGAAACACCAGGTTACGGTACGATGTCAATTTCGAGGACGAAATTTCATAAGGAGGGGAGGTTGTAAGACCCCAAATAATTAATAAATGAAATTTAATTTCCTTTAATTATTATTTTGAATAGTAAGGGTTGATTTGATTATGTGGATAGTTATGAGGATAAAATACGCAAATAGTTTCAAAATAAGCAAGTGGTTATAAAATCTTCATTGTTGTCGGGGAATATTCGTTTGGTCGTGGAATAATTCGTACTGTCGGGGAATATTCGTACGACGGCGCAGCCATGTGTGGGCCCCATAACGAAAAGCGATTGGAGGAAAGAAAACGACAATATAGTTGTTTAAAATAACGGCGTAGTTGTTACCGTTTACACTGTTGAATACCCGGTGGTTAAAATACAGTAATACGCGTTGTTGCACAGTAGCACACGGTATTGCACGTATTTTGAATTAATTGATCCTTACGTAAGAAGGCACTACTCAATATTGCTACAGGAGTTACTGTTCATTACTTTATTGATTCAATAATTGCTGCGTGATTTATATTAATTATTGTTTCAATAATTGTCATTGCACAGTATTTCCATTATCAGATCAATAATTCATATTATTTGAATATATTATCAGATAACATTATGGGCAATGTCTAGAAAGTTCTGTCAAGGAGAGGTTTTGGTCATCTAATTGCGCGCCAGTAAGGAGAAATCCTTATTGGAAAGCCCCCTCTATCCTGGGAACGGCCTGGTTGTCAGTACTGTGATTCTGTAATATTATTTTAATAATTAATTATTGATTATTATGATAAAGAAAATATTTATTTTATGTGGATATGATGGAGAAAATTTTTAATGTGACAATTGTTGAAAATTAATATTTATCTTTTTCTGATAAAATAATTCATTTAATATATTATTTAATAATATATTAACGATGATATTTTATACATGATGTGTGGATATATGAGTATATGAGGAGGTAGAGTATTTTTGGCATTAAATGTTTACCACATGTTTTGTGTGTCGGTGGACATAATTTTTGACCGAAAATTGAGTATAGACTGTAAAATCGTCCGTTTGTGGAGTTTGGTCAATTTCTATTTGGAATTTGGAAAAATTTTCTTCTGCAAAGTTGTAGAGAATGGAATTTCCCATGAAAGTCGAGTTTCAAATTTTTCTGATAACAGCCTATTTTCTATGAATTATTGAAGTTCGGAAATAAAATGATTTTTATTAAATTATGGGTGGGACCCACTTTTATTTAACATGGCTGCTGATTTTTGGTTCAAAGGTGGCTGGTTTGATTGTCAAAATGATGGCATGCGTAGGAATTATTAAAATAATTATTTATTATTTAGTCTCCTTTGGCGTTCTAACATTTTCCTATAAATAGAGCTAAGTTAGAATTGAAAATCACACCAGAAACAAAGTTTTCTCTCTTTCTCTCTATATATTATCGAGCGTATTCTTGTGAGTATACTTTGAGTGTTGCTATACGGTGCGAGTTTCTGTCAGCACTATACCGAAATTCAGTCAGAAGTACGGCTATTTTGAGGTAAGGGATGTTATTTTCTTCTTAAATGATATTATTTTCTTCAATATCATTATGCCGAAATATTGGTGAACGTTTTTATCAAATTTGGAACTTTTTGTGCCGGAGTTACTATTCACGTATACGGTACTATTCACGTATACGACACTATTCACGAATACGGCACTATTCACAGAAAAATTATTATTTTTCTTTTCGTCCAAAATATCTATTGTGGATACTAGCTTTGATTGTATCCATGTTTTGATCATTCTTGAATTTTACACCACTATGATTATTTTGAGGTATTTTTGGACATGGATAAAATAAAGTACGAATCCTTAATCCTTAATCCTTGTCATTTTGTTTCACTGGATTCGCTTCTTTAAAAATATTTTTATCATCTTCAGCTTAAAGGATGTTATTATTGAATATCTTTGGCCTGTAGTGCAAAGATGAATGATTTCTATGAATTCTTTGGCCCGTATGCAAAGATGAACAGGTGTTTAGATGAACATGACCAACAGATGAATATCCTTGGCCTGTAGTGCAAGGATGAATATATGATTCAAGATGTGTCATTGATTGATGTTACAGGGATAAAAATACTGTTGATGGACTGTTAAATTCATAGACATTAGTAATTTTCATCCTCTACGTAACTCTTTATGAATTAATATTTTCCGCTGCGAATATTGATTTAAAACTGTTGTCTATGTATTCTATTAGATTTTTTTCCCTGTTGAAGGCTAACATAATTTGTTGTATATTAGTCTTAGTCATATATTCTTTACTGAGCTACTTGAGCTCACCCTTTTCCTTTTGTTCTATTGTTCTTCTCAGGAGACGGAAATATAGCGGGTACGAGTCGGGGTAGAAATTGATGGTCCTTGAGAGGTGTTTTAGTAGTCTCACCATTTTTGTAAATAAATATATCAATAATTATATTGAGGACATAGTTGGTTATGTATATTGTCTAGAGTGACAATGTTGTATTTAAACTCACAGTTTATGGGTTGTAAAAGTTGTAGGTTGTTTCTGTACCATGTATTTGGCGACTCAAAAATGGGTTTGGATGGAATGGACCTATTGTGGGGGCGTCACAAAAACCATAAAAATCGAAATGGGCCAGACAATGGATGAATAGGTCCACATATGTCTCCTTGAATTCTCTCTAGGAATTTTGGGGCTTCTTTATAAACTTTTACTGATGATGGTCGAACAATTAATTTTTCTCGAGAACACGCAGCACAAGGAAATTCACTACTAGGAAAAACCCTTTTATCTTTGAGAGGATGACCCGTATAATTTTCAATAATACGACGCATCATAGAAGTACCTGGATGACCGAGTCTTTCATGCCAAAGCATAAGGGATTTGGGATCTATGATTTTTGGAATCATAACATTATGAGACTCAATTGCTCTAATTCTCATAGTATATAATCCAGAAGAAATTGAATGAAGTTTTTCTAAGATATTCTTTTTTTTCAGAAATAGTAGAAGTAATGAGAAGGTATTCATTATCATTCTCATTGGTTGTTTCAATGTGAAAACCATTTAGTCGAATATCTTTAAAACTAAGCAAATTTCTTCTTGATTTACTAGAATATAGAGCATCTTTGATAAAAACTTGTCTCATTTGGTAGCAAGAAACTAGCTTTTCCAAATCCCTCGATTAATTTGATGTGCCAGAGATAGTTCCTATATTTCCCTCAGCTTTGATCAGTTATGAAAAATATTTCTCATTTCGAGGATTGTATGGGTTGTTGCACTGTCTGCTAAACATATATCCTCTATTTCCATTAAAAAAATGGTCTGACACATATAAAAACATAATATAAGAAAAGTTACATTTAAAAGATAATTTTATGAATGAGAAATACATAACACATATAGAATGAAAACTAATAATATTATACATGCAAGGTGTTTAATTAAAACAAGAAATTAAATGATATCCCAAAAGATACTCTTAGAAGGTCAAACAATATCATCAACTTTTTCCTCATTGTTGGTCATTGGTGGATCATCAACAATATTCAATTGATGATTAACAAAGTTTGTTTCTGCCTCCATTACTTTGTTCTTTTGAGACTCCTGGAATAAATTAGCCAGATGTCTCGGCGTACGACAGGTACGCGACCAATGCCCATTCATCCCACATCTAAAACTAATATCTGGTTTGTTCTTTTTCTGCGTTGCATTTTCTTTATTTTTACCCGACTCAAACGCTTGCCACTTCTGGTGGCCTGAATTGTCGCGGTTCTGGAATTTGTTGTTGCGATAGCCTTGTTTATTCTTTCTTCCCCAAGGCTTCTTATTATATGACCATCTCTTGTCACGTTTATTCTGTTGGAATGACGTGTTATTAATATTCGGCAATGGAGTAGCACCCGTTGGCCGTACTTGATGGTTTTTCAACAACAATTCATTATTCTTTTCTGCAACAAGGAGGATAGACAACAATTCACTGAATTTTGTGAACTTACTCTGTCTATATTGTTGTGACAGAATCATGTTGGTGGGATGAAAAGTTGAGAGTGTTTTTTTCTAACATTTGGAATTCAGAAACTGGATCTCCGCACAAAGCCAAAGTAGAGGTTATTCTATAAACATTGGAACTATATTCCATAATTGATTTGTAATCTTGTAGCCTTAAATTAATCCACTCAAATTTGGCATTAGGGAGAACAACCAATTTTTTGTGGTCAAATCTTTCCTTCAGTTGTGTCCATAAAGACAAAGGATCTTTGACTATCAAATACTCAGTCTTTAATCCTTCATCAATATGGTGACGAAGAAAAATTATGGCTTTTGCATTTTTGTGCCGAAGTAGCTGCATTTCCTGATTCAATGGTCTTTCTAACTCATTTGCACTAAGGTGCAATTCTGCATCAAGTGCCCAGCCAAATAGTTGTCTCCAGAAATTTTCAAAATAGAAAAATCTATTTTGCCAAGTTCGCCATCAATTCTGGGTTAAAACACAATTTTATTATTTATTAAACAATAAATAATTGCATGTATGAAATATGAAATTTTATTATTTATTAAAACAATAAATTATTGCATGTATGAAATATGAAAAAAAAATAAACTACGTCACGATCTCAAGTGGTGATAAATGCAAATATAAATATTCTTATATTTATATTATTAGCATATTATTTTAGTAAAAAGAATATGCAATCGTTAATGTAATATACAATTATAAATATATATATATATATATAACTGCAAATGGATCTTCACCCGCCATGCGATAGAGACCGCAAAGACAGGTTATTCTCAACAGAATAATAAATATGGAATAATAAAGACGAAACCAGGTCCGGTGTAAAACACACAGACATGATATTCCAACAGAATCGTAATACAGAATAATAAAATGAAACCAGGTCCGGCGTATAGCACAGACAGAATATTCCGACATAATATTAAAGACGATTATAAGAATAAAATTATATTATTGGTGGTATAGCCCAACCAATAGTATAATAATAAATTGCAAGAATTTAATTTTACCGTCTTAGTTGGTTAGAGCTTTGTGCTGATAACGTGTTATAAAACTCTAGCGAAGTGTATAAAATATACTCTTATAATTGTTTTAATAATAATTTAGAGACAAGCAAGAGAGGATAAAATAAGAGAGAAAGAGGAGAAATTCTTTCAGATGAATTTTCTATGTATTTTTATTAAGCAGCACTGCCTTATATAGGCAACCAGAAGAAAAGAAAAAGAAAGAAAAGGGGAGAGGAACTGATGACTCACGGGTGAGGAAAATAATTGAGGGAGAGAGAGTACCGAGTGATCCCTCCTGTTGAGGGAATCACTTTATAACAAAATAACCTTTCTTTTCATAAATGTTCTCCTAACTATACACCCTAAGTTTTAGGGTACACTCCAAATACTAGAACACACTCTTTTACTTAACACATGGACTAATTACTTAATTAAGACACACGTAGACCTCGTGATTCGCCATGCAAACTCTACGTGCATGAATCCTGATTCCTGATTGGTCCAACTCAGCAATTTGTTGGACCCCCTCGAAACCTTCACACCTAATTAAGAGTCCTCTCCAATTCAAATGCAAATTAAATTTATTTATTTTTTGACAAAGAAATGAATATCAATTTGAATTAGTCAAACCAGCAAAAATTGGAGTTTGTTAAACAACAACGTTCTAATTCCTACTGTCTATAAATATTCAACTCCACTTTAATTATTTCTTAGACTTAAATTTTTATTGAGTTCTTTAATAGCTTTTTTGATTGAAATTTTAAATTATATTAAGGAATTATATTATATATATATATAGGATTGAGAGGAAATTAATTAAAGAAGGTTTAAGCGTATTGATTTGTGCGTAATTTGATTATTTTCTTGTTCGACGTAAATGACAATAAGCTTTACAGCTGATTACTTTGATAGTTTTCCGGTGAGTGGAGCGGTTTTCCGGCTGGCGTTGCCGTTTTTATTTATTGATACACGTTCTTCTCCGTCGCCGGAATCTGGTGATAGTCCAGGACCATACGTTACTGTTGCTTCTGTTGTCAAGTTCCGAAAAAGGTATGTATGAATTAAATTCTAATGTTCATTAATTTTCTTTGTTTATTTTGAGTATACATACACTTAGATTATTAAATAACAACCTTTATTTTTTTAATGTAGTTTTAACGTATGTAATTTCATGTTTTAATACTAGACTAGAAGTAATTTTGTAGCAATAATACAATATTTTATTCATTAGTAGTATTAATTTTAAAGAGTGTTGTGCAAAAATATTTAAGTGCGGGGTAAACTAGTACGACAATATTATGTTTCGTATTTTTTTTTTATTAAATCGTCTCAATTTTGAGTTTTAAAATATTTAAAATTAATTTTTAAAAATCATTTTATTATTTGGAATTGAGGGACTATTATATATTAATTCTAATGAATCTAAACACACCAATACCTTCTATGGGTGTATTAAATTTTGAATTTCTATGTGCATGATGCCCTTCATCAAGTTATATTGAAGAAATTGCTGAACAAAAGAACCGAACAATCCTGAACACAATGCGTTCAATGTTAGCCGACAAGAAAGTTCCAAAAATATTCTGGCCCGAAGCTGTAAAGTGGTGTGTGCACATTCAAAACAGGTGTCTAACTGCAGCAGTAAAAGAAAAAACTCCAGAGGAAGCATGGAGTGGTGTGAAACCAAAGGTGGATTATTTTCGGATCTTCGGGTGTATAGCTCATGCTCACATTCCAGACCAGAAGAGAAGCAAGTTGGATTCCAAGAGTAAGAAGTGTGTATTATTGGGTGTTAGTGATGAATCCAAGGCCTATAGATTATATGATCCAGCCACTAAGAAGATTATCATCAGCAATGATGTTTTATTTGAAGAAGAAGAGAGTTGGGATTGGGGCAGAACTGATGAAGACTTGAAGTTGGATGTTCTAGAAGATGATAAAGAAAGTAATAAAGAGCATATTGAGGAGGAAAATATACAGAATGACTCAGGCAGCAACAGTTCAGATAGTTCACTTTCAAATGAGGTAAACACTCAAGAAATTGCAGTTGAAGAGAGGGATGAAAGAATCAGAAGAGAACCGGTCTGGATGGCAGATTATGAAACTGGTGAAGGGCTCTCAGAAGATGAAGATATGCATGAAATGATGATGGTCATAGATGATGATCCATTTAGCTTTGAAGAGGCAGTCAAGAGCAAGAAGTGGAGAGAGGCAATGGCAGCAGAAATTGAAGCTATAGAGAAGAATCAGACTTGGGAGTTGATGGATCTGCCCAAGGGTGCTAAGTCTATTGGAGTTAAGTGGGTTTTCAAGACCAAACTTAACGAAAATGGGGACGTGGAGAAATACAAGGCAAGATTGGTAGCTAAGGGTTATGCACAGCGCCATGGAATGGATTATACTGAAGTATTTGCACCAGTTGCAAGACTCGACACCATTCGAGTAATACTTGTAGCAGCAGCACAGTATGGATAGGAAGTTTTTCAGCTTGACGTGAAGAGTGCTTTTCTTCATGGTGAGCTCAAGGAGGAAGTATTTGTGCAACAACCTGAAGGATTTATTAAGGAGGGAGAAGAAAGAAGGGTGTACAAATTAAAGAAAGCTCTGTATGGCCTCAAGCAAGCACCAAGGGCATGGTATAGCAAAATTGAGGCTTATTTTCTGCGTGAAGGCTTTGAGAAATGTCCCAGTGAGCATACTTTGTTCACCAAATTAATTGGAGGTAAAATTTTAATAATAAGTCTTTATGTAGATGATTTAATTTTCACTGGAAGTGATTTGACCATGTGTAATGAGTTTAAAAACTCAATGATGATGGAATTTGACATGTATGATCTGGGAAGAATGAAGCATTTTCTTGGAGTAGAAGTGTTACAAAATTCGAATGGTATTTTTATTTGTCAGAGAAGATATGCGCGAGAGGTATTAACAAGATTTGAGATGGCAAGTAGTAATGCTGTGAAAAATCCAATTGTCCCTGGTACAAAGCTGTCAAAGGATGAAGGAGGAACTAAAGTTGATACAACTTTGTTCAAACAACTAGTCGGGAGTCTCATGTATTTAACTGTGACTCGTCCCGACTTAATGTATGGTGTAAGTCTCCTTAGCAGGTACATGTCTAGGCCAACCATGTCACACTGGTTGGTAGCCAAGAGGATTCTAAGGTATTTGAAGGGGACAACAGAACTAGGCATTCTCTACAAGAAGGGTAAAGGCAGCTCAAAGGAAAATGGCAGTTCAAAACTCTTAGCATTTACGGATAGCGGATATGCTGATGGTCTTGACGATATGAGGAGTACTTCTGGATATGTGTTCATGATAGGGTCTGGAGCTGTTTCATGGTCTTCTAAAAAACAACCAGTGGTGACTTTGTCTACCACCGAGGCTGAGTATATCGCAACAGCTCTATGTGCATGTCAGTGTATATGGCTCAAGAGAATTTTGGAAAAAATTGGAGTGGAGGAGAATGGAGGTACTATAATTCAATGTGATAATAGTTCTGCTATTCAACTATCTAAGAATCCTGTCTTTCATGGAAAAAGTAAACATATTCATGTGAGATTTCATTTCTTAAGAGATTTGGTGAATGATGGTACTGTGGAGTTGAGGTATTGCAATTCTCAAGAACAAGTTGCAGACTTGATGACAAAGCCACTTAAGCTGGAACAGTTTGAAAAACTTCGTAGTATGCTTGGAATGGTTAATGCATCAAAAAGTAAGCTAAATGCAGAGTTTTTAGCTTAATGGAGGGAATGTTAGCTATAGTTTCGTTGTTTCTGTTTTGAGTTCGCTAGTTTGTTGAAATAAGTCCTATTCTTTAGGAGAGATAGGAGTTTGTTTTGTAGCCACTGCGCTATAGTCTTGTAAAGCGTAGTTTCTGTTATTTCCTTTCTGTGTAAAAGCTATTTATAAATAGCTGCTGCTATGTTTAATAAAATAACACATTCCTTCGTTCAGTTTTTCTAAGCTTTCTAAGTTCTGATCTCCAACAACTTCTACTTTGCACTCAACGTAGGTTCACTTTTCTCAAACACTATTCTTGTTATTATGAAGATACAGGCATGTGGACACTAGGGTTTTGGGTTTCCACAGCTTCTGCTGTTATGGCCTTGATATCTTTCTTGATGGGATCCAAGGGTTATCGATATATTAAACCATGTGGCAATCCCTTGCCACGTGTCGCACAAGTGTTTGTTGCTGCGGCTCGAAAAAGGAAAGTGGAATTGGCTCATGGTACTGGAGTTATATGAGGTTGATGGAGCAGAGTCTGCAATTAAAGGAAGTAGGAAAATTCTTCACACCGATGAATTTGAGTGAGTATACTTACCATGCACCATTCCCTTCTTACATGAAATCCGATTATCATGAAATTAATTTCATGACACACCTGCGTGTCGACAGAACTATATTGATTCAAAATTAATTTTATGTTAACTACTCCCCACTTTTACACTATTTTATATCGTAATATAACAAATTATTATTTTGTGGTACAATTATTAGAGCAAATCTATATTTTTTGGTCATTTATGAACGGCTAATTATATACCTTAGAAGACATTATTTTACAGATCCGGTTAATATGAAGTTCATTTTTAGATAAGTTGGTCAATTGACCAATAGAATGCTGACACGCATAGAGTCTCGTCTGCGTGTCAGCACTCTATTAGTCAATTGACCAATTTACTCAAAAATGAACTTAATGCTAATTACTTCCCTATTTTACATTACTAATTGTATCATGAGATAACATACAAAGTGGTAAATTCAAAGTATAGTTTTGCATTTTAGTCAAAAGAAGAAATTAAAAAGAAAAAAAACTTATAAGCTCCATTTCTTTTCTATTTAATTTTACGTCTGCAAGGTGTTTGGATAAAGCAGCAATAATAACAGAAGAAGATCGAACCGGTCCAACTACAAACCCATGGAGGCTATGCACCGTTTCCCAAATTGAAGAAGCCAAGTGTGTAATTCGAATGCTCCCAATTTGGCTCTGCACAATCATATACTCCGTTGTATTCACTCAAATGGCTTCCCTCTTCGTCGAACAAGGCGAGGTCATGAAACTCACCGTCGGCAACTTCCGCCTCCTGGCCGCCAGCATATCCGCATTCGACATTTGCAGCGTCCTCGTCTGCACGGGAATCTACCGCCAGATCTTAGTCCCGGTTGCCGGAAAACTAAGCGGAAACCCTAAGGGCTTATCGGAGCTCCAACGCATGGGGATCGGGCTTATTATTGGATTGCTAGCGATGATTGCAGCCGGTCTAACCGAAATAAACCGGCTCAAAAAGGTCGAACCGGGCAAAACTGTTGCGAATTGAGCGTATTATGGCAAATTCCGCAATATGTTCTTGTTGGGGCTTCTGAGGTGTTTATGTACGTGGGGCAACTGGAGTTTTTTAATGGACAGGCGCCGGATGGGATAAAGAGCTTCGGGAGCTCGCTGTGTATGGCGTCGATTTCGTTGGGGAATTATACTAGCAGTATGCTTATGAATATGGTTATGGGGATTACGGCTAAAGGGAAAAAGGATGGATGGATACCGGAGGATCTTAATAGTGGCCATTTGGACAGATTTTATTTTCTGATTGCCGGATTAACAGCCGTTGATTTTGTGATTTACGTGTTTTTGTGCATAAACTTGGACGAAATTGGCCAGGAGGAAGATGATGATCAGTTTCGTAAGGAAGGAAAAAAAGCTCAACAGGAACAACAAGTAGTTGGTAGAGTTTGATCAAGTAAGGATTAATTAATTAATTAATTATAATAATCAGAGATTAAATCGAATGGATCTAAATCTCTTTTTGTCAGAAGTCTAAATCGAGTGGATATGAAAATATCATTTTTATAATGCTAAAATATATGGGTTCTTTTCTGGGCGGGTTAGTAATTAATTATGTAGTTCTATATTGTTATTATTTGTGGGGATTTATGGATCACTTTTGGTTTTATTTCCATCTAAATGATGAACTTTTTTGTTTGATAATATTGCAATAACATGTATATTTTCTTAATTAATGGCTGAATGACACTTATGTTTTTATAAGTTGTCACTCACTTTTAAAGTCGTATTTAAAGTTTATTTTTCGTTAATTAGATCCTTAAAGTGAAATAGTGCAAGTGAACCGAATCGAGTCGAGCTTTGAGTTGTTCAGATTTGGTTCACAAAATTTATGAGTATATATAAAATATGGGTTTAATTGAGACTGATCATTTAGTTACCGAGTCGATCTCGAATTGAGCCCAAACAGATTAAACTTTTCAAATGAATATGATCTGAGTGTTAATAAAAAAATTACAATTTGAAGAGATTCGAATAATTCATCACTTTTATTTTACGAAAATATATGAGTTCTTTTTCGGGTGTGTGAGCAATTATGTAGTTCTATATTGTTATTATTTGTGAGAATTTATGGACTTTTGGTTTTATTTCCATGTAAATGATGAACTTTAGTTTGATAACTCAATAACATATATATTTTGCTTAATTAATGTTTGTAAACTAGCTAGCTAGTCTGTAATCTGTATTTGTGTTTGTGAAGTCTTTATATTTATCGTCTACCAGTGATTAGAAACACTAGTTAATTTAGATGTGAGGTACCATATATATAACTCAAATGTCATAACAAGAGTACTTATTGTGTTATACCCGTCCCCATTATGTGGTTGGTTCATATATACATCTAAGACTGTAAAATTAATAAACAAATTGAGCTCGATTCGTATTTGCTCGACTAAAAGTTCGATTCAAGCTCGACTCGAAATATAAATGAGTCAAATATGAGCAAATTTTAAAGTTCGATAAATTACTCGAACTCCCTCAAATTATAATTTTCTATTGATAATCGGATTATATTCGTTCGAAAAGTTCAAACTGTTCGGGCTCGACTCGGTAGCTAAATGACCCTCAATCAAACCTTATTTTATACTCAATAAATTTTGTAAACCAAATCTGAACAACTCAATACTCGGTTCGACTCGATTCGTTTACACCCTTATATACATCGAATAAAATATGATATTACATGTTAATGGTCCTAAAAAGACAATATTATCCTTAATTAGTAGGAAGTCAAATATTTTTGCCTTGTTATAAATAAAATTAGAAGCTAATTAACATATTCATCAGTTGTTCATTTTAGCCTTATCAATTATATTCATGAAATAAAAGTTATTGCAATATATTTTATTAGTAATTGTATCAATCAATTTGAAATTTTCTAAATTATATACATATATATTCATTTAAATTTAGAATTTAATAATTATGTAATTGATGGTTCTTTTCAAATATTTTACAATATTTGAAATTTATTGAATAAGGGATTTCTTATTTACTTTCAAATTTTGTGCATTCATAAATTTTTTTTGGAATTAGATGGATCAATTAACTATATTGTGGAGTATCACTTTAATAAGATACTAAGCTAAATTGAGAGATTCTGGGACGACAGGCTTTTGGCGACCGACATTTCTAAGCTAAATTATATAGAATATAGAGTTCTTCTATGCCGACCGATTTCTACCGACCGAATTAATAATCGGTCGGAATTTTTTTTAAATTTTTTTATTTTTTTTTGCTTTGACTAGTATATAAGTTGTAAAATCCCAACTTTTATAAATAAAGATGAATTTTCTATAAATATTATTTTTGAATATTATGGAATAAATTTGATATAATGTTATAGTCGTGGGTAATATTTATAAATTTTGCAAAGTAAGCAAGTTGTTATAAAATATTCGTTTGGTCGGGGAATATTCTTTTTATCGGGGAATATTCGTACGACAGCTCAATCATTGGTGGACTCCACAACGGAATCATTGTCGGATTGAAAAAACGACAAAAATACTTTATGAAAATAACGGCGGAAGTGTTACCGTTAAAACTGTTGAACTACCCGGTAGTAAAAGTACAGTAATACGCGTGGTTGCATAGTAGCACACGATATTGATTATTGATGCTTACGTGAGAAATCACTCAACTATACTCAATTATTGCTACAGTAATTGCTGCCTCATATCTCTTATATTATTGATTCAATTATTATCACAGTATCATCTGTATAATATGTTATATTATTAAATCAATAATTGAGACGACAAGTTATAAATGATTAATAATTGTTGAAAGATTAAATGTGTTGATTAAAAATAAATGATTTGTAGTAATATTTATTCAATCCTTGATGTATATAAAGAGTCTATTATGAGACGTTTGTGGTAAGTTTGGTTATTTTATGGGGGGGGGGCATATGTCATCATCTAAGAGTCTCTTCGTCAATAGTAATTACCTTCGTCAATAGTAATTACATTTATCAGTCGTCAAACCACTTGCCGTTTCATATTACAGACGTCGAACCACTTGTCATTTCACATTACAGGCATCGAACCAATTGTCGTTTCACATTACAGGCGTCAAACCACTTTTCTTTTCACATCACCAGTCGCCAAGCCACTTGCCTTTTCACATGGCAAGTGCTAAGCTAAAAATCTTCTATAAATAGAGACCTAGTGCTTCATTATTTTTCACGAATTCATTCAAGCTATAGAGAGAGAAAGTATAGAGAGAATAAGAGAGAAAGAAGAAGAGTATTATGTTACTACACTACTGCAGTATTCAATCTCCTACTAAAGTAAGGGATATTATTTATTGTACCCATAAGGGGTGTTATTCTTTCTTATTCATGAAGAGAACTATTGTTATTTCATTGCTTATTATTTTGTTGGAATAATCTGTATACGCGGTTTATCCTATACTTGGTGACATTCTTCTATTATTCTGTTGGAACATCATGTCTGTGTGTTTTACACCAGACCTGGTTTCGTCTTTATTATTATTCTGTTGGAACATCCTGTCTGTGTGTTTTACACGGGACCTGGTTCCGTCTTTATTATTATTCTGTTGGAACATACTGTCTGTGTATTTTACGACGGACCTGGTTCCATTCTTTATTATTCTGTTGGAATATCCTGTCTGTGCGTTTTACGCCGAACCTGGTTCCGTTATTTATTATTCTGTTAGAATAATCTGTCTGTGCGGTCTATCGCATGCATGGTGATTTCTTTTGTTATTCTATTTTTTATTATACTCAGTTGGTTAAAAGTTTGACTTCTATACTCCATGAAATTAGTGGAATATCCTTGATATTTGCGCTTCATCCAGTATCCTTTCATGGAAATATTCTTCTAAGTATTCTTGAATTTTACTCTACAAATCAGTATCATGTTGACAGTTTGGATGTTATTGGTTCCTGGATAAATTAATTCTTGAACTTGTTTTATTGAATTCTTATATCATTGTCATCATCCTCATGTTTATATTATGTTGAAAGTCATCTGTGACCTGTAGTGCATAGATGGATTTAGTATGATTATGACTAGGAATTATTCGGTGTAATCATGACCGTAATATTACAAATGATGTGGTAAAAATTCTCATTGGCCCGTAGTGCATTGATGGACAGTTGTTGGCATGATCATGACCATTAATGAATACACAAATATTTTTGGCCCGTAGTGCATGGATAATTATGGTCGTGATACTAAAGAATATCATTGGCCGTAATGCAGGGGTGATTAGATGATGTGAAATATTTATTAAGCTGAGTCTCAGCTATAACAGTGATGAAAAACCTTTTAAATCATAAAAGATAGTAGATTTTATTTTCTACTTGACTCTTTTAATGGATTGCTGGTTCCGCTGCAGTTAAACTTGATGTTTATTATATTTTATCAGTTTAACACTATTGAAGACTAATGATAATTTATTCTGCATTATCTTAGTCATAATATTTCTTACTGGGCTAGTTGAGCTCACCCTTTCTTTCACTGTTCTCTTCAGAAATGAGAATATAGCTGGGAAGAGTCGGGGAACGGAGTAATGGTCCAGAGGATAGCATTAGTAGTCCTTACTATTCTGTGAAATAGTGTGATAATAATTGTAATGAGGACTCCTTTTGAGTTTATATAATCTCTAGTAGACAATAATTGTATTTAAACTCACAGTTTATATTTTGTCGTATTGTACACGACAGTTGTATTAGTAAGTTGTATTTGAATTCTGTACCATGTATCTGGCGACCCAAGATGGGTGATGTATACCTAATTTTGGGGGCGTCACATAATTGATGTGATTTATTGGAACTAAAATATTTATAAAATACAGTGATTTAGTCATCATTTGGATACATGTAAAAAACAGGGTTACGCAGACTGTATAACCCTATTTTTTATATGTATCCAAATGATACTTAAATCACTGCATTTTGTAAAAATTTTAGTTCCAATAAATCGCATTAATTATTTAGTAGTCAAAAGCAAAAAAAAATATTTAAAAATTAAAAATTCCGACCGGTCACTAACCCGATCAGAAGAAAGCGGTCGGCGTAGACTATTGGTAGAATATATCATGTCTTAAACATAGAACTAGAATATTTACCATTTATAAATATTAAAATTTTATATTTTCTAAAATAATATGATTTAAATTTAAATTTTTAATAAATTATAATAAAAAATCTCAAATTGCAAAGAATTCTATTAATTAAGAAAAATAACTTAATATAGTTGTTCAGTTTCATATATGTTGAGAATTATGTTTTGAAATAGCTAACTCAATGTATACACATTTTGTCTTGTAAAATATGATGTATAATAAATTTAAAGGAAAGATAAATAGATAGTAAATATGTTAATTGGTTATATATAAATTATGGGTAATATAGTATTTTTAAAATATTTAAGTGTGTAATTATCACCTTAGACTTGCATATATCAACACCGTTAAGAAAACAAAAAATGTCACGATCCAGGCCCAAAGGCCCATTGGATCTTGGGCCTGTACAACGCTAGATCTCATAATCTCAGGCTCTCATCAGCAAAACTTGACATACATAAATGCTAACATCACTCAGAAGTGCACGTGAACTGCTATACTACTATTCCAGTTCATAATAATTATCAGCCACATTTAAATCTAATTTTCATATCCGCCTATATTATTTTTCTCTCCATAATCTCTCCTCCTCTACGAACCCTAGCCACTTTATCTCCTCTTTCTCTTTAGGGATTTTGCTTCATTTTGAGTTTGATTTGTAAAATTTGTTCTTTTTTTTGTTCTTAATTTGTTTCTTTAGGTTCAGTTAGGTTTTTCGATTTCAATTGTTTTTGTTTCTTCATTACAATGGAGTTCGGAGGTGCTCGAAAGAGAGGGAGACCAGAAGCTGCTTTTAATGGGAATGGCGGTTTTAAGAAAACCAAGCAAGGTTTGGCTTTTCACTTTTTGTTTTACTAGGTTGAATCTAGGGTTTTCATGTCGTATATAAGATATGTATGAATACTGTTTTACTTGTTCATATTGTATGTTTATCATTATATGAAGTATTTTGTGTGGTTACTGATAGGGTTTTGTGAAGTTAATTGGTAAACTTTCTGGGAACTGTATTTAGCTTTTAGGGTAATTTGTTTAGTGGTTCAATTTCTAGTTGATTTCTGTTGGGGTGTTCATTTACCAGAATATTAATTGTATTCATATGTGTATTGCTTAGTTTTTCTGTTCTTAGTAAACTTTTTTGATATATTCAATGTTCTAAAAGGCGGGAGGCGGCCGGCCGGAGGGGTACTAGCCCCTAGGGGGCCTAGGCGAGATTTTTTATTTTAAGCCAATTTTAATATTTTATCTAACATTTATCCAAACAAAACAATAATATAAGCAAAACAACCTATAATAAAGATAATAAAGGCATTTGCTTGAAGTTCAAAACATATCTATATTGTTAATGTCAAAGTTCAAACACAAACATGCAATTGTTCAAAGTTCAAACATAAATTTAACGTATTAGTTTTATTCATAAACAAGATTGTTATTAAATAATAAAATTTAAAATTTAAAGAATTTAATTCAATAATAAAACTTAAGAAACTAAACATAAATTTAAGAATTATATTGAATTAAATTAATATTACAATGTATCATCATTTATATAATTTAAATTGGTACAAGTTCAAAAAATTACAACTATAATAAAATTATCTATTTGACTTGATATTGTTTACTTCTTGTTGTGCTTTGATATGCTACAATCTGTATTATCAATATGGTAAATCATTAAAAAAAATATATATATTAAGATCTGGTTTGGGTAGTTATTAAAATAAAATAAAAAAAGTATCCGTCTAGACCCCACTTAATTTCCTAGAAGGATTTTTTTGCCGCTTTGGGCCTAGGTGAGGTGTCAAGGGGGCCTAACACCTAGGCGAGGCACCAAGGAGGGGCCTAGCACCTAGGCGGGGTGCCAATGGAGGGCCTAGCGCCTAGGCGGACCTAGGCGGGGATTTTTAGAACACTGGATATATTTCTGTTTTATTAGTGCAGGATACTTTATGTTTAATTTCTGTAGGATAAGATTTATTTGGTTAACTTAGATTTGGTGTGTATGACTACTAAAGATATAGATAAATTGGGTTCATGTGTTTGTATAGGTTGACAAGCCAAATACTATCACAGAAAAGTTTCAGCTCATTGATGATATGTAGATTCTTTCAATTTTTTTTTGATAAGTTAGAAATTTCATTTATCTGTTGTGGTTTTTTGATTTATTTGTTGTAATTTCCTTTGCTTTTTTTTTAATTTGTTTGTCTTTGTTTTTGTATTTCAAAATTCAGTGATGCATATATTAATATTTGACTAAGTAACTCTATGTAAAGAGTTTATTAGATCGAGATAATGTATATAGATCTATTACTTGTCAAGAAAATACTAGTATATTGTCTATCGACCAAGAAAGGTAGGGGTAAGGTAGGGGTAAAAGGAAAATAATCTCAAGATGCTATGCTTTTCCTATGTGTCATGTTGAGTTAAAAAAAATCTTAAATAAATAATTAGAATTGTCTGTAGGTTAATTTTTTTGATGCCTTTTGAATATATATTTACTTTAAAACGGTAGAATCAATTCTTTTAGGAACTTAGTTACACACATTTAACAATAAACGATTTATAAAAATTTCTGATCTTTCCTCCAGTTTCTCAGCTACCAAGCCAACATCAATGAATTGGAAAACAATTAATTTGAAGCCATCTTTACTTTTTGTGTCCTATATATGATTTTGTAATTCTCTTCCGAATTTGCTTCTTTGGAAAACTTTATGCAGGAAGAGTGTTTTCATTATTCAAAATAAAATTTAAAGAAAAGTAAAACTTTTTGCATCTCCTGTCTTTGAGTAGAAGATAAAAAATATTCACTAAAAGACCCTTGAAAGGATTCCCTGGAAATTTTTCCCGTAACTAATAAATCTTAGTATTCCATGAATTGTTAATCTATATTGTATATTTTTTTCAAAGCAGAACTTCCGTATAATGGTGATAAGAAATTTAAAGTGGTTTTAACTTTCAAATATGTAATGTTCAAGATTAATAATTCACTGAAATTTTAACTGAAGTAAATAGTTAATGTTCTGAACAGAAATGGAGTCCTTTACAAGTGGTATAGGAAGCAAATCGAAGCCATGCACAAAGTTTTTCAGGTTCTAATTCTAACCTATGAAAAATAAATCTTGCAAGTTTAATTTTATCTATTGTTAATGTTTATAAGCTGTAAGAAAAATTCATTTATATGATGGTTGCGAGTAAAAGCAGTATTATTTGGACTAATGAATTGGGCATCAAAAGTTGTGATACAGGTAATACTCTTCGATTAATCACAAGATAACATGGACTATTGAACAGAATGTTTGGTTTTGAAAGTGTTGTTGATTTACCACTAGCTGGTCTATATGTAACTCAAAAGCAGTTTTGGTCGATACAAAATTGGACCCCAAATAATGATGATACATACATTAATTGAATCTTTTACGAGTAACAGTTGCGGGATTGGGCTAATCAGTTGACAACTAAAGTTGGCACAGGTTATTGAATAATACTCCGTATTACTATATAAGATGGTCGGATCTGGTAAACTCTTGACTCTTGACTGTGGGTGGAGTTTGGTATACTGTATCATTTCTACTCTGAATCAGGTGTAATGATTCCCTAAATTTTCTGCAACATAATGGTCATTATGTTTGGGAATCTTCTTTTGTGGTATGTGGGTACATAAATTATTTTACAGAAAATCCTGGTTTGCACAAATTGGTCATGGTAGCCTGCCTTTTATGATATTATTACTATGCCTTTGTGACGACAAATTTCTCTAGTCAAGGTACATTCAGTATTATGTTCTGTTCATACATCAGTAATCAGAATACTGGATTATCATATCTCAATTCCTTCAGGATCAAACATGAGAGGAGTTCTAAAATTACCCAATATTGATAAAAGCAGGTAGAGAAGTTAATGTGTGGGTTTAGAGTACTCTTTTTTTGATTTTCTATAGAGCTTAGTGGTACTTTTGAATGACCAGAAAATTTGAAAGGGGAGGTTAGATAAGACTTATATGTTACGCCAATTTTTTAACTTTTTCTAGCTTAGTTTTGAAATTAGCAGTTATGTGTTTTATTATACTAACAATAGTGTTGTTTATATCCATTATTATTGAATTTGTGTTAGCACTATCACTTTGCAATATGTTGGAGCTAAGGACAAAGATTTTATATAGCTATGTTCTAAAAAAAGGAAGACCTAGGCGGCGGAGGGAGCATCAAGTGCCTAGACCTTGTAGGTGGGTCCTAGGCGGTTTTCTGGGCGTTTTCTAGGCGGGCGGTCTAGGCGGCGTTAATTTTATTTTAAGAAAGTATATGGGTGAAGTTTGAAATAAATCAAACTTTAAGACTATAGTCTATAATATAATTAAAAGAAACTTTAAGGTATGTATTTGTAATATGACATAATTTAACTTATAGTACACGTACAAAAGGATACTGGGTGGGTCTATTGGGCCATATGTTCATTTTTCGTTTTATTAAGTTGGCATTTGCCTTTAAGTCGTGAATTATAAACTTAGAAGCGGATGACCAATAAAAAACCCTAACCTCCTCAAATGTAATCAGTGAGAGAGGGCAGCGATGGCGGCAAGATGGCAGCGAGAGACCCTCATGTAAGTTTCTTTCCCTCTTCTTCACCTTTCTTCTTTTCTCTTTTCCCTCTTTTTGTAAATGTGATGTGTCCTAGATGGGTTTTTATCCGATATTTTCCAAGATTGTTCTGGTGCCGACGCCTAGGCTGTCCTAGATGTTCTTCGCTAAAACTGGTCCGCCAACGGACTAGTCCGCACTTGAACAGCTCTGTATATATATATATATATGTTTATAATTGTGTGTGTCTATGTGACAAATTGTGGAGAGTGGAGATTGAGAGCATCTCCAGCAACTAGACTATCTGATGGACTATATTTAATCCATATGACATCAACAAATGTCCTTTAGTCTTTCATCTTTCCAGCAGATGGACTATCCCGTGGACTATAATATAAAAAGATTAAAATAATCTATGAATTCAAAAAAGCTCCAATTTCCTTCCACTTTCCCATTTAAATATAATTAAAATTATAGTCCATAGACTATCAAGTTCCTAGATTTAGTCTTGTTGGTGCTTCAAATATAGTCACAGACTATATTTAGTCTACCTGATGGAGCTGGTAGATAAATCCTAGTCTAGGATTGTGCTGCTGGAGTTGCTCTGAAGTGTAAAAGAAGCAGGTAAGCATTAGATAAACAGATAAGAAACGAAAACAGAGAAGCAGAACTGCAGAAGTAGAGTAGCGAACCAAAAAAAGGCAGTGTCGTCGTCGTCGCACTGTCGCAGAGAAGAAGAAAGAGAAGAAAGAGAAGAAAGAAGAGCATATCTGAAAATCTCGCTGGAGCTGCGTTGCCTCGCTGGTCGGCATTGGCCACTGGTTAATCTCTCTCTCTCATTTGCTCGCTCTCCCCCTTTGCCCCTTCTAATCTTCGACTTCTGCAGTTCTGCTCCTCTATCGCTGAAAATCGCGATTAGATTTAGGGCTGGCTGCAAGACAAAACGACGTCATTTTGTTATATTTTTTGACCCAGCAGGCCCAACAAAACAAGGCGCTCGACAGCTCGTCTACGTCGTTGTCCATGGCGTCCATGGTTACGACTTTGTTTACTAGGTGCCCGACTTTCAATCCTCCCCTCAAGTTGCCCTACCCTTTCTTATTGATTTCCTCTTTCGATTTGTTATTACAAATTTTTTTGCTTGCTTAACCAACTTGGGAGAAATACTTGTCTAATTCCCTACATGAAATATAGTTGGGAACAATACCTAGATGCTTTCTCGTAACGTATTACTGAACTTTCATGTTTTTATGCATCACACTTCAGATTTCTGCAAAGGATCCGATATTTATATGGGTTATCATTTGTCTTTAAACCTTAGCAATCATTTCTTTCGATTTCTTCACCCTGCAAAAGATTTTTGTTGGGGGCGAAGGAGTCAATTTCATGATTTGAGTTGTGATTAGGAGTGTGTTATAATGTCTTGTGGAACATTGTGTTGCACAGCACTAAGAAGGATGCCTAATAAGAGGGAAGAAAATGAAATTTCTTGTGATCAACTATATGGAATAGGAGCCTGGTCTCCATTTCATTATAAAATAGAGCGTGGAAATCTTTACACTTTTTCTTCTTTTGTAGGAAAAAATAGGGCAAATGACAAAACTGCCCCCCAAGTTTGGCCAAAAAGAAATTTGTCCCTCAAAGTTTGGGAATCGTCAACTAATATTCTAAGTATTTTAAAACAACAATTTTGTTCTCTTTGGTCAACTCCAGTCAATTTTAAACTGAAAATTTGCTTTGAATTCCTATTAAGTATTTTGACTTCCTAATTCATTTTTGATTCGTATTTGACTTGTATTAACCAATTATTGGCCCAAAATAAAATCCATCATAAAATCAGTATCAAATTAATTACAAAATCAAACTCATCAACATAATCAACAAAATAAATCAAATGCAATGGCAAAATCAAAATCAAAATCAAAATCATCAACATCATCAATAACAAAATCAATCAAATGCATTTTTAGGATTCATTTTAAATAACAAAGTTGATATAAAAAATGAAGTAAAAACTCATCAAGAAAATCAATTATGGGCGCAACCATCTTCCTCAATTCTGGTCGTCCATCTTCTTCTTCCTCGTGCCAAACCTTAAGTTCATCATAACCCCCAACCAATGAATTCATGATGAAATTCCTACCGAAAACTCTTAATAACAACTAAAAAGCACAATTGTACATCAAAGGTCCCAAATAAGCCAAATATAGATATTAAATTCAACATCAAATCTCTCCATCGCTGCCAAACTTAATCGCAAGAGACCGAATACAAAATAAAGAAAAGGAAACGAAAAATAGAAGAATCTGGAATCCCGCTATCGTCGTGATATTCTTAGTCGAACCCACCAAAATTCGTTGTTGGGAAACAAAAATAAGGCAAGAACCCAATAGATTCATGGTCGCCAGTGTGATGTGCTTGTTGATTTAGTCTTGTTGCTAACGATGCGTGAGAGATCAAGACCCAATTGATTTGGTTGCTACAAAATTAATTTGGTTGGTACCATATACTCATAATTGTTGGTGTTGATTGGTTTGGACCAATGGTTTCTATAGAAAATAAAATGATTCTCACACTTGATGTAGTGTCTTAAAATCTTGCAATGATGTCCTTAAAAGGATTTTGGTCTCAGTCAATTTATCTTTTTTTGTTACTTCGATGTTAGTGTTTGCTGGCATCTTGATGTAGTTTAGTTGGGAAGGGGCCTAATTTATTTTTTCTTTCATTCAAAAACCTTGGTACTTATATTCCTGAAGCTCTTGTCTGCATTCAGTATTATACAAATGTATACGTGTGTACTAAGCTCACATACAAAAATAAACTTTATCACCACATCAACGTAAAATACTAATTTTGGAACCTGTGAGGAAGCTTCTGCTCTTTTTGTTATGTCATTTTTGCGAATATTAGTGGCTAGGGCTGTCAATCTTTTGGGTCTATTTGGTGATCCTAGAATTAAGCTGAAAAATCCCTTTACTATTGGTGTACTGTACATGACCTGCCTTGAGTCGTTCTCAAGGTCTGGAGCATTCAAGATCGTTGAAACATTAATTCTCTGCATACATAATCATGAATTTTGTTTGATTCAATTTCATTATCCTGGCTTGCCATCTTCTTAGATTAGATATTACTCCTATAATAGCTGTATTTTGGTTTGCCATTTTTGTTCTGTCATATTTGAGATACTGATGTATATATGTTTGTACTTGTTCTACAGCATTTCTGGGTGTCCATTTGGTGAGGGATGCCATTTCTTACATTATGTTCCTGGTGGCATTAAAGCCGTGGCCCAGATGACTGGCAACAACCCAGCTCACGCAGCTCCTACCAGAAATCCTGGACTCCCACCTTCATTTCCAGATGGTTCATCTCCTCCAGCTGTGAAAACACGCTTGTGCAACAAATACAACTCTGCTGAAGGATGCAAGTTTGGTGATAAATGTCATTTTGCTCATGGTGAATGGGAGCTTGGGAGGCCAACAGCTCCGTCCCATGAAGATCCTCGTTCCATGGGACCAATGCCAGGCAGTAGGTATGGGGGACGGATGGAGCCTACCCCTCCAAGCCACGGAGCTGCAGCCAGCTTTGGGGCCTCTGCCACAGCGAAGATCAGTGTTGACGCATCACTTGCTGGAGCCATAATTGGTAAAAGTGGTGTAAACTCTAAGCAAATCTGTCGCCTGACCGGAGCCAAGCTTTCCATTAGAGATCACGAGTCTGATCCTAACCTAAGGAACATTGAGCTTGAAGGTACGTTTGATCAGATCAAACAAGCCAGTCAAATGGTCCGTGAACTTATTGACAACATTGGATCAGCATCCGGACCTCCACCGAAAAGCCATGCAGTCTCAGGCTCCGGTCCTGCAAGCAATTCAAGACAAAGCTCTGTGAGAACTTTACCAAGGGATCATGCACTTTTGGTGACAGGTGCCACTTTGCACATGGAGCCGAAGAACTACGCAAGTCGGGGATTTGATTACTTGGATCTGTTGATCACTCTCTTACTGCACCTGTCAGGACATCTCTGCTGTGGTTGTAGTTTTTTTCTATTGTTGTTTCTGGAAGCAAATGAGGTTATTAGACGAGATTTGCTGTGGTTTCAAAGAGTTATCCTAGGTATTGATATTTTGGTTGTTGGCCAATTC
>JAINUV010000954.1:0-67783 GCA_020205505.1 Panax japonicus
CCCATGAGTAGTAACTCGTGAATAGTATCCCGGCATAAAAAGTGTCCGAATACCCGAGTGAATAAGTGAATAGTAACCCGAGAATAGTACCCCGGGTGAAAATATTGATATTTAATAAGAAGTTTCAGATCAATATTCCAATGAAACGATGCTGGATGAAGCACAAAAGTCAAGAATATTTTACTAATTTCAAGGATTATAGAAGTAATACTTACCATAGTAAGTTTAGATTTAAGAATATGAAAAGAAATAACATACGAAACTACAAATGGACTTTCACCCGTAGTACGGTACGTAATCCGCGTAGACAGGTTATTCCGACATATTAAAGGACGAATACAAAAAAATAGTATTCCTTATGAATACGAAGAAATAATACTCTTACGAATATAACAAATAATATCCCTTACCTTAGTAGAAAACTGGATGCTGCAAAAGTGAAGTAGCAAAATACTCTTTTTTTGCTCTCTATAGTTTCTCTCTCTATAGTGTCTCTTGTGAATCTCAGTGAATTGGTGAGAATGAAAGAAGAATTAAGCTTCTATTTATAGGAGAATGGACTAAATAGTAACTAATTCACGAACGGTCCAGATTGATCACTATTAGAACGAAAGGTCCATATTGATTACTATTAAAACCACAACCGACGGTCCAGATTAATTTACTATTAAAACTACCATCAATGGTCCAGATTGATTTACGATTAAAACCACCACCAATGGTCTAGTTTGATTTAACTTATTACACTTTAGTACCTCTAAAGTTTTCCAAGTTTGCATATTCCCTTCTAACTTTTGTAATTCACTTATCTTCAATAAACACATTCTTAATACTTCAACAATTATTCATCATTAATATTATAACTCATAATATTTAACAACCAGATCATTCCCAGAAAAGAGGGAGCTTTCCAATAAGGATTTCTCCCTATTGGCGCGCAATTAGGTGACCAAACCTCTCCTCGACAGAACTTTCTAGCCATTATCAATATTTCAAATAATAATATGAATAACTTTGTTGTCTCAATTATTGTTTTAATAATATAAAATATTATGTAGATGTTAATGTGACAATAATTTAATCAAATAACGTGAGATACTATGTAACAATTACTGTAGCAATAATTGAGTAAACTGAGTGGCTTCTTACGTAAACATTAATAATTAATACCGATTTCTACTATGCAACAATGCGTATTACTGTAATTTTATCACCGGGTAGTTCAACAGTTAACGGTAAAACTTCCGCTGTTATTTTTATAAAAAGATATTTTTGTCGTTTTTTAACTACGACAATACTTTCGTTGTGGGGTCCACCAATGATTGTGACGTCGTATGAATATTCCCTATTAAAACAAATATTTCACGACCAATCGAATATTCACTGATACAACGAATATTTTATATCAACTTGCTTACTTTGTAAAATTTTTCAAATATTACCAACAACTATAACATTATACCATATCCACGCCATAATATTCAAAAATATATTTCGAGAAAAATTATTCTTTATTCAAAAAAGTTGGGGTCTTACAGATTATATTAAATTGTGTAGTCGTAATCAGCAAACGACACAAGTTTCATAACTCAAACTCGAGTTATAATGTTTCAAGCATGCTAGTGGATTAATTATTGAGAATTATTCCACATCCATGATAATTATTGATATTCGCACCTTGTGCAAGTTTTTATCTCTCGTACAAACTTCATGATATGCAAGTTCTTACATTCATTTGGTTTTGTTCTTATGATTGTTTCATGATGTTTAAAATTTTAAATTTGTTAAATAACATTACGTTAAATAAATCCTAAAACTTGTACAAACATTAGCTCAAGTTATCTCTAAAATTCATTTATGCCTGAATTGTTTAAGTACTACGTCGATGCCACTTGTTTCGGCTAGACTAATATTAAATTGTTAAAGCATGAAATGTTCTATTATTTATGATCTGCTTTATTATTGAAGGTATATGCCACTTGTTTCGGCTAGATCAATATTGATATATTATGGTGAAATCATAGCATTTCTTTGAAATCAATTTAAACCATATTATTGTTGTACAAACTCATGATGTAAGACTGAGATGAACAACCCTTATAAAAGGGGAACTTTGTTGTCGGACATCCAAACATGCGTGCTATGTTTGAGTATTATGCATAATATAGGGTACAATGGGGTTGATCACCTCACGTACTCGCAAAAGGATATGATTAGTCTTTATGATTAACTTATACCCTTGAGGTATTCAATTTTATTAACAGATAATTACACTAGGAGTTCTCGATCCATTGTGATCACTCAACATGAAATCTGGGAATAACCCTATTTATTAAATATTGTTGCAGTATTGCTAATTCTTCACAATCATTATATTGTTAAAAATTCAGAAGCTAATTCTTTTCTAATCATGATATATCATTCTCGTAATTAAACTTGCTGAGCGAATTAGTTGCCCACCCTTGCTATATCATGATATTATTTCATTTAATCCTAAATTTTAGTAGAAAGACAAAGGCAAAGAGAAGGCGACCTAGTAGTGTTATATGTGTGCTTTATATTATGTTAGGCAAAACTAATGAAATACCCACTGCAGTTGGAAGGTTTTACTGATTACACAATTGAACTTTTAATTTTTTAAAGTACCCCACTAAACTAATTATTATTTTGAAATTGGGTCATTCTGTTTAAAAAAATAAACGGACTTCAATTTTTTATCTACAAAACTAATGAGATACTCACTGTAGTTGATACGTTTTACTGATTACACCATTGAACTTTTATTTTTCAAATTACCCCATTAAACTAATTTTAAAATGATTATTTTAAATATTTTTAAAAATAATTAATATTTTCAGTTAAAAATATTAGAAACTTTAATTTATTCCATTAAATGAGTAAGTTTCATAAAATATAGATTTAAAAAAATTACAGTTTTATGACACCTTACTGATTTTATAAAAAAAATTATTTTTTTCTTTTGAAAATAAAGTTTTTTTTTGAATATACGTTTTATAAAAATTTATTCATTTTTTAAAATATGAAAAAATTTCCAATTTTTTTCTTGAAAATAATATTTATTTATAAAAATTATTAATTTCTTTTTGAAAAAATTGAATCAGTTTTTTTATTTATATTTTATTGTTTTTATTTTTATTTTATTTTAATTTTTTGTTTTTAAAATTTCTAATATTAAGAATGGGTCATTCTGTTAAAAAATTAAGTAGACATTAATTTAATTTAAAATCACCTTAATTTTTGAATCTATATTTTATGAAACATTACTCATTTTATGAAAGAAAAAAAATCTAATATTTTTTACTTAAGTTAAAAATTATTTTTAAAAATAATTATTTTTAATTAGTTTAATGGGATAATTTTAAAAATTTAAAGTTTAATTGTGTAATCAGTAAAATGCGCTAACTACAGTGGGTAATTCATTAGTTTTGTAGATAAAAAATTAACGTTCGTTTATTTTTTTTAACGGAAAGACCTAATTTCAAAATAATAATTAGTTTAATGGGGTAATTTAAAAAATTAAAAGTTCAATGGTGTAATTAGTAAAATCTGCCAACTTTAGTGGGTATTTCATTAGTTTTGCCATATTATGTTATATATAATGATATAAACCTTTTGTATTATTAGTTATGTATTGTTAAGGTTAGAAAAACCTAGGATAATGTTATGTTTTGAATTAATGTATTGTAATTAATGATGTAAATCATAATGAATGGGTAGTTAGATGAGATGTGTATGTTGTATCGTGAGCACCGAATCTGAGGGTCAAGGACCGAATTTGGGGCCGGCGTCACATGGATCATTGTGGATACTATGATATAAGGAGGGTTATGAAGGTATATATATTATTTCTATATGTTTTCTTGGAGAAAATTATGGAAAACACAAAAGCTTTCTCAAAAACCTAATGGTCTGAAAATGGTCAAAAATGAAACCTGAAATTCAAATGAGCATAGCTCCTAGTCTGTTTTGATTTTTTTTAGTGTGGACAATTTCTGGAGTTTGATCCACGAGTCCCTTAAAACTTCCAATTGAAATCACTAAAAAATATATTGTAGATTTTTGTGTGGATAGTTTCTACCAAAACATGACAAAGCTGGAAAAATAGAAAACCCTACTGTCCAGATTTTTCCGTGCCCTTTTTGGACCACTTAGTCAATGACAATGAAAAAAAATTCAATAATTTTAGTACGTGAAAATATATGATATAACTCAGCTCCTGTCTGAAGATGATATTATTTCGACTTATATCGAAGGAGTTATGACCATTTTAATTTTAGGATTTTTTCGAAGAAAATAGCTATAACTTGAGTACTATAATTCTGATGGCCACGAAATTTAAAATGGAAGTTCATGTTAAGATGTGTAAGATTCTGCCAAGATTTGGGAATTTTTGGAGTTGAGCATGATATAGTTAATTTTGCTAAGTTACGAACTAAAATTTACTTTTAAAAAATATTTAATAAAAAGAAAAAATTCCAGAAAAATTATTTTTGTGTATGGGATATATGTATATATGTGTGGCCAGAAAAGAAAAAAAATAATAAATTGGTAAAGAAGAGTTTTATGAAGAAGATATGATTTAAGGAATTACGAAAAAATTGATTTTTGAGTTACCAGGAAACATATTTAGTAGGTTACCAGTAGAGACGTGGTAAATAAGACACGTAAGATGAAGTTAAAACGGTTATTTTGACTATGAAATTATAAAGAATAAAACTTAAGATGATATTCAAGGATGTAGTACAATAAATGGAAGATCAAAACTGAATTATAAATAGTTACCGAAGGTAATTATATGTTGTTTGACAACTGATAAGTTAATTCGGTAAATCATTATGAATGATGTAGGTTATCATATAAAGAAAGAACGTTATGAATATGCATCAAGTAGATGGTAAAACACCGATGCATGTTTTTCAGAATTGTTGTTTATATGTTAAATGTCAAGAAAAAAGAAACGTAATAAGATGTGAGAGGAAGTTTAACGTAAATAAAATGAAAGGGCAATAAAGTGTCCTAGTAAATTTTAAACACATGATTGAGCATTGTTTCACAATATTTAAAAAGGAAGAATGATGAAATGTAAAGTAGAGTTAAAATAAGTGATTAATAAGCGTCATTATATGACTAAGTGTGGTTCATATGTACAGTTTATCGTGTAGGAAATTTAAAGGACGAATTCTCCTAACTGCTTAAGGAATGTTTGAAGGCAAGTTCTTCAGTAACTTGCTATTATGTGATAATGTGTATCGAACCATGTTATTATGATTGTTAATGAAATATGTTGTTTTATGTGAACAAGTTGGCTATGTGAATATTAAGTGACTAAATGCAAACTATGAAAATTGTGAAGTATGTGTTAGCTATACAACATGAAGTTTATAATGTGTTGTATGAGAAGTATGATGAATATAGAGATGCATATCATGAGATGTATGAAGTATATGTCGATGCATTGGCTAAAACTTATGATGCATGAATAGATGTAATATGTATGTTATGTGAAGCATGAAATGTATAGATTATTGGACTTGTTGGGCCATCGTGCTCAATCTTGCAAATAATTTTGCAGATTAAAGATGTGATGTGATTAGCTCATTATTATGATGATAAAGATTAGAGGCACGTGTAAAGGAAAACGTATAAATATTTCCTTAGATGAGATTTATATTAAAATGTGAATTAAGATGGTTTATGATGAACGTAAGTTAAAGTTATATAAATCCTGAATCTAGAAATAGAGATTATTTGAATTGAAATCAAATGAAGATGTAATTATATATTTACCTAGTAAAGTCAGAATATATGATTAGTGTATTATACGAAACCTATTATACATTGTGGATATAGTATGCAATTGAAAGTCCAGTTTACTACATAAAGCTCATAGTTAATGAAGGATGCTCACAAGGATGTACGTATTATGTATTGTAGTTGCAAAGTTTAAGAACATTGTTCAGTAGAATACATAATTTTGGATTGTGAACTTATCAATACTCACAATTAATGTGACGCCCACAAAATAGGTTTACAACACCCATTCTGAGTCGCCAAATACATGGTACAAAAACAACTACAACTTCATTAATACAATTGTCGTGCAAAATACGACAACACATAAACAGTGAGTTTAGATACAAATATTATCTTCTAGACAATATCCACATGCAAATAAATCCTCATTACTGATACACTATTTTATAGAATAGTGAGGACTACTAAAATAGCTATCTAGAACCATCACTCCACACCCCGACTAGTTCCTGCTATAATCTCGCTTTCTGAGAAGAAAAATGGAACAAAAGAAAAGGGTGAGCTCAACTAGCCCAGTAAAGAATGTTATGGCTAAGATAATGTACAACAAATTATCCTTAGTCTTCAACAGGGACAAATCTGATAGAATACAATAGACAACAAGTTTTAGATCAACAACTGCAGCGGAAACAACAATTCATTAGAAGTGTTAACTAGAGAATAAAATCTACTATCATCTACGAATTTAAAAGTCCATCATCGATATTTTATCCCTGTAACATCAATCAATATACAACATAAATCAAATATTCATCTTTAAACTACAGGCCAAAGATATTCACCAGTTGGTCATGTTCATCTAAACACCTGTTCATCTTTGCACTACGGGCCTAAGATATTCATTATAAAATCATTCATCTTTGCACTACAGGCCAAAGATATTCAGTTATATTGTAATATCCTAGATTTTTCCATGTAATTAAACAATTTCAATAAACAAACTTATGTGAAATTCTTATGTGACAATTATTTTTAGATGAATTATTTATTTTTATTATATGTTATGTGATAAGATGCATATTAATGGTTGTTACGGTTAGGCCAATTATTTAAATTGGTTAAGGATGGAATTAATTCTAATTAATTTCGTGGGATGACTTACAAATATGAGTTTGATTTTGGAGCGGAGTTTAGAGACGCGGTCTGCGTATTTGAGTTCGAAACGTTAAAATTAGGCAGGATAGACTGTAACCACGAAAATGAGACATGTCTCATAATATTTTTATATATCCACCATTCTCTTTTACAATGCTCTTATTTATAGATATATGGACTTGGAAGTTTCATGACGTAAAATATCACATACAGTCAAATCTCTTCTCTTGGAACTTTATTATATATAATATTATCTTAAATTTATCCCCAAACACACTTTAGAGCGACGAATTGTCAACTACGAATTTTGAACTTGAGTTTGACAAAATGGAGAGTTCCATGACGTCCGGGACGTCGACTTTAGTAGGAATCGATATAAGTATCGACACGTTTTACTACGAGGGGCAAAATAGTCAAAATGGTTATTTAATTGATTAAATGGATAAATTTATATTTTAATAAATAGACCAGCAGCTGGGGGGAAGTCTTGTGTCACACATATTGGGACAAGGAGGAAAAGAATACATTTATATCAACATAGCAATGATAGGAGTTAGTTTATTTCTCAAACCAAACAACTTTTCACTTTCTGTAACTCCCATTTGGTTGGTTTAATTATCAAGTGATCATGGGTTATGGCAAAGGTCTCTCAACTGATGATTTCAGATTACCCGTTACAACAAGCATCTATGCTATCATCATATACATATATACACTCTTCACTTCTATATTCTTGATTTTACTAAAATTCCTCCAAGAGAGTAAACTTGGAGAGAAATTGATAGTGTTAGAAGAATTTTGGAGATTGAGAGAGCCTAACAAGCGAGGTGTGAGTCTCAATCAGAGTTAAAACAAGGAAGAATTCGCATCCAAGGTAAGCCATGAAACTAACTTTTATGTTCTTGAAGAAAAATAGTGAAAAATGCATGAATTACCATGGTAAATGAGTTGTTTTAATTTTGTGATGCTATGTTGGTATTGATTCTGCTATGTGGCTGTTAAGGAAGGAAAACTCGGGTTCAAACATGTTACACAATCGTATAGAATCATGAAATTCATGCATGTATGCTAACTATTTGATAAAATGCCTCTAACATGCTAATTTGATCAAAACATTAAAAGTTAGAGAAATGAATTGTTGTAACATGTATATATATGTTATTAGAAGTGGTCTGGATAATAGGAATCAAACCCATGCATGCTAGAATCAAAATCATGATTTTCTCAAAAGTTGGGTTAAACTAGTTTGCATGATTTTTTTTAGGATTTTTGGTCACTCGAAATCATGTCTTAGATAATCCACTTGGTGCATGTAATAATTTTGTAAAATATTTTGTAGCATGAGGTATAACGTGTCCAAATTTCGTTCGGATCGAAGCTATTTTGAGTGAGATATGAAAATCGTAAGCAATCATGTTAGAAACCGAAAAGAAAAAAAAGACTGTGAACTGCTGACCCTAAAGACAAAATTCGGTACTAGCTACAGTTTCTAGAAAGTTATGGGTTTTTGGGTTATTATAGTACACTGAATAAGCTTTCCATAGACTCTAGAACGGACTAATTCCGACTTCGGAGCAAGGCGTTATGACTTTTCAAAGTAGTTGTGTCAAATCTGTCCAACAAATTCGGTGCAGTCCTTTTGCAAGGATTTTCTGGAATTTTGTGCTTGGAATTTGAAGTTAGTCCATGAACGAAAGTTGTGGCCCCAGAAGTTAGCTTCGCGTGGGCGCAAGAATTGATCAAAAATGTTTTAAAACGAGTTAGTTATGCCTGTTTTAGCGAGATATGGTAAAGCTGAAAATCGTAGAGTCAGTGAAAATCGTAGAGTAAAAATCGTAGAGTCTCTGAAAATCGTAGAGTCAGTGAAAATCGTAGAGTAAAAATCGTAGAGTCTCTGAAAATCGTAGAGTCTCTGAAAATCGTAGAGTCAGTAAAATCGTAGAGTCTCTGAAAATCGTAGAGTCTCAAAAATCGTAGAGTCAATGAAAATCGTAGAGTAAACTCTGAAAATCGTAGAGCAAAAATCGTAGAGTCTCTGAAAATCGTAGAGTCAGTAAAAATCGTAGAGTCTCTGAAAATTGTAGAGTCTCAAAAATCGTAGAGTCAATGAAAATCGTAGAGTAAACTCTGAAAATCGTAGAGTCATTGAAAATAGTAGAGTAAACTCTGAAAATTATAGAGTAAAGTTTATATTATAACTACTATGCGTTGCTAATAGTTGATGTGCATGATTATACAATTGTGTAGGGCACGTGAAGTGTAGATATCTGTAAGCTGTTAATCTATTATTGGTAAACAACGAGCAAGGCAAGTTTCCTAACCCTAATTTCTTTTGGGTATTTATTAAATCCATACTAATATTATTGCAGTAAGGGTAAGATTTGGACTTGTGTTAGTTATTTATTCGTGCAAGTTTCTTCGTTGAAAAGTCATACAAACTTCAATTATCTAACATGTACCTATGCATTGACTTAATATCTCATATATTTTTGACCAATGAGATTTGGTCATCAGTCAATCCACATACTAGTCTTAATCCATCATTGTTGTCCCATCAATAATGATACTCGACTAGGAACATTTAAGAACAATGATACTAATTGTAAATATATAATCTCGTGTTCAAGTCACATACTTGAAACTATATAATTTGTATCAATATTCTAAGGGTTTTTATTATGTTAACATTTATATAACGCAGTAAATAAAACCATAATAAAATCATTCATTTATTCAATCAAATATAATATCAAAATGTTAAGAAATTATATCAAATAATTGACCTCTAGGGCATAAACTCTAACAGTCTCCCACTTGCACTAGAGCCAATCACTCATGTATCTAATACCCATGGAACTAGTGTGACCGTCATGCTTCTGCTACGACAAAGCCTTGGTCAGTGGATCTGCAACATTATCATCTGTTGACACTCTTCATATATGTACATCTCCTCTATCAATGATTTCACGGATGAGATGGTACCGCCTAAGTATATGCTTGGATCGTTGGTGAGATCTGGGTTCTTTAGCCAATGCAATGGCTCCATTATTATCACAGTATAGAGCAGCCGAATCAACAATGGTTAGAACAATACCAAGTTCAGTGATGAACATTTTAATCCATACAGCCTCATTGGCTGCAATAGAAGTAGTAATATACTCAGCCTCTGTTGTAGAATCAGCTACTGTCTCTTGCTTCGAACTTTTCCAGCTAACAGTACCACCATTAAGTCAAAACATAAAACCTGACTGAGACTTGTAGTCATCATTGTCTGTCTGGAAACTAGCATTTGTGTAACCCTTTACTGCCAGTTCGTCTTCAACTCTATATATCAAGAAGGAATCCTTAGTCCTTTTCAGGTACTTGAGGATATTCTTGACTGCTGTCCAGTGACCTTCACCTGGATTCGACTGGTATCTTCTCTCCATGCTCAAACCATACGAGACATCCAGACGAGTACATATCATTGCATACATGATAGATCCAATTGTCGAAGCATAAGGGATCTTTCTCATACGCTCCTCATCATCTAGTGATTTAGGACATTGGGCCTTAGAGATCTTTACACCATGAGTCACGGGTAAGTTTCCTCTTTTCGCCTCTTGCATGCTAAACTGTTTCAACACTTTATCAATATATGTACTTTAACTTAGGCCGAGCATTTTTCTCGATCTATCTCTATAGATCATGATACCTAAAATGTAGGCAGCATCACCAAAATCCTTCATGGAGAAACATTTTTCTAACCATGTTTTTACAACCTGTAAGGAATGAATGTCATTCCCAATAATTAATATGTCATCAACAAATAATACTAGGAACATATTGTAACTCCTACTAATCTTCTTATATACACAAGGTTCATCTTCATTTTTAATAAAGCCAAACTCTTTAACTGCTTTATCAAATAAAAGATTCCAACTCCGAGAGGCTTACTTCAATCCATAAATGGATCGATGCATCTTATATACCTTTCAAGCATCCTTTGCAGTGACAAAACCCTCAGGTTGTGTCATATACACATCCTCAAGGAGATTTCCGTTAAGGAAAGCAGTTTTGACATCCATCTGCCAGATTTCGTAATCATAAAAAGCTGCAATAACAAGTAAGATCCTGATGGATTTAACCATTGCCACTGGAGAGAAGGTTTCATCATAGTCAACGCCTTGAATTTGTTTGAAACCTTTTGCTACAAGTCGGCCTTTATAGGTTTGTACATTACCATCCATGTCAGTTTTCTTCTTGAAAACCCTCTTGCACCTGATTGGTTTTACCCCGTCGGGTGGATCAACCAGAGTCCATACTTGGTTAGTATACATGGAGTCCATCTCAGATTTCATCGCTTCAAGCCATTTCTCAGAATCTGGTCCACTCATAGCTTCTTGGAAGGAAGAAGGCTCATCTTGATCTATGAGCATCACAACACCGTTTTGAGTCACAAGATATCCATAATATCTCTAAGGCTCTCGGTATGTCCTACAAGATCTACGAATGCCTTGTGTAATTTGAGCTGGTTCACTTTTCATAATATCTTGTGGTTCCTGCTCACGTTCCAACTCAGGTTCAATGATATTTTGTGGTTCTAGAATTTCTTCGAGTTCTACTTTCCTCCCACTGTTTCCTTTACAGACAAATTCTCTTTCTAGAAAAATACCAGTTTGAGCAACAAACACTTTTTTCTCAGAAGGTTTGTAGAAATAATACCCTTTTATTTCCTTTGGGTATCCCACAAAATTACATTTGTCAGATTTAGGTCCGAGCTTGTCAGAATCAAGATGTTTTACGAATGCCTCGCAACCCCAAATCTTCATGAACGACATACTAGGACATTTCCCAGTCCACATCTCATATGGTGTCTTCTGAACCGTCTTTGTAGGAACACGGTTAAGTGTGAATGCAACTGTCTCTAGGGCATGACCACAGAAGCTTATTGGAAGATCTGCATGACTCATCATTGATCGTACCATGTCCAACAAGGTTCGATTCCTCCTCTCAGATGCACCATTCCATTGTCGTGTTCCAGGTGCAGTGAGTTATGATATAATACCACACTCCTTTAGAAGGTCATCAAAGTCTTGGCTTAAGTATTCACCTCCTCGATCGGATCGAAGGGCTTTTATTCTTTTTGCCAAATTGGCTTTGAACTTCATTCTTGAATTCCTTGAACTTTTGAAAGGATTCGGATTTGTGTCTCATAAGATACACATATCCATATCTACTAAAGTCGTCAGTAAATGTAATTAAGTAATAAAACCTACCTCTTGCTAACGAACTCATGGGTCCACATACATCACTATGTATAAGTCCCAATACATCGCTAGCCCGTTCGCTGTGTCCAGTGAAAGGGGCTTCTTTAGTCATCTTGCCTAATAAACTAGACTCGCATTTCTCATATGATTCAAAATCAAATGAATCAAAGAACCCATCTTTATGGAGTTTGGATATGCGTTTCTCATTTATATGGCCTAAACAACAGTGCTAGAGATATGTCAGATTTGAATCATTTGATTTAAATCGTTTTGTATTTATGTTATGGATAGACATTTCTAAATCAAGAATATAGAGACGGTTAAACAATTGTGCAACACCATAACAAATATCATTTAAGTAAAACAAACAACGATTATTATGTATTATAAATGAAAAACCTTTCTTGTCCAAACAAGAAATAGAAATAATGTTTTTGCTTATAGCAGGCACAAAATAACAATCTTCTAATTCTAAAACTATCCCAGTGGGCAAAGATAAATGATAAGTTCCTACGGCCAGTGCAACAACTTTTGCTCTATTCCCAACTCGTAGGTCAACCTCTCCTTTCGCCAAAGTCCTACTCCTTTTGAGTTCCTGCACATTAACACAAATGTGAGAACCACATCCAGTATCCAATACCCATGATGTAGAAGTAGACAAGTTGACTTCTATAACATATATACCTGAATCAGAAGTTGTACTTCTTTTCCTTTTCTTCACTTCTTCCAAATAAGCATGACAGTTCCTCTTCCAGTGTCCAGGTTTTCCACAGAAGTGACACTCACCTTCTTTAGTCACCCCACCTTTAGGTTTTAAAGCCTGTTTGGTTTTGGAATTGGGTTTGTCAAAAGATTTAGATCCTATCTTCTACTTGCCTTTCCAATTTCCCTTAGCATTCCCCTTTTGCACCATCATTATGGGAGCGGGTCCTGCCTTTTTCATGTTGTTCTTGGCAGTTATTAACATGCTCAAAAACTCAGTAAGAGGTTTCTCAATTTCATTCATAAGATAGTTCATAACAAATTGAGAGTAGCTGATGTTCAAGGATTGCAAAATAAGATCTATTTGGGCTTCCGGAGTGAATGGAAAACCCAACCAATCTGTTTATATCTTCCAGTGATACAACGCTTTGGTTGTATCATACCACTCCTGTTGAGCATGGCCTTTGAACAATTTCTTGAGATGCTCGATCATCTCATAAGCATGCATCAACTCATGTTGCTTCTGAAGCTCAGCGTTCATGGTTGCTATCAGACACAACTCATGTCTAGAGCATCATCTTGATGCTTCTTGTAAGCATTATGCTCCGTACGTGGTGTAGTGACAGCTGGTGCTGCAGGAATGGGCCCATCAAGGACATATAGCTTGCGCTCTTATTTGAGGACAATCCTCAAGTTCCTATGCCAGTCAAGGAAATTAATTCCACTCAGCTTGTCCTTCTCAAGGACTGATCGTAATGAAAGACTATTTGTGTTGTTGTTGTTGCCATTGATATATACAATTTATAAGTGCAAAAATAATAAGTCAAATTACAGAGTTGATATTATTTAATTGATAATAGTACATTCAAAATATACCTCCAACTATTTTATTCAAATTAATAGCCCTCACCATTAATTCAGAAAGCATTTTTTATTAATTCTTTCTAGTGAGCCAAGATCCATATTTCATTATGCCTTAAGTTAGCTTTGGCTAATCTCTTAAAACACAAATTATTTAGGTAGACAACCCCTTGTCAATTATATCATATTTAACTCCTGGATAGTTTGGTAAACAAAATTTGTTTGTAGTCCATCTAATGGTACCTACCAAACTACATGCCTCTAAGTCCATAATCCTATTGAGATAACTTAGTTAAGCCAGGCCCAATGATTTTAACAGTTTGCATATCACAATTATCCTATCGCATCTTACCTAGATAAATAGGGTACTTTGCTTTAGCAAACCTACATCTATTGATCAAGGTCTTGATGAGTGTTATTCATTGGAAGGCATCTGATTTAGACTTAATAATTTATTGTGGGATTTTATAAATTAATTTAGATCTCACAAATTTTAATCTTCTTAAGCATGCACATTATTTAGCATATCATATCACATATAAGCATAAATAAAGTGCAAAAATAAATAAATATGTCACAGTTATAGCCCAATCCACTGTCAATCTTTTCAAGCTAATGAAAGATTGAAGGTTAATCTAAGGTGGTAAAAGATCTTCAAAATAGTAGTTTCCTTGGATCTTCCTCATGCATGTGCCTCCTCTCTATCATCATCTTTTCATCGTGTTCTCCATCTCGTCATCTTCAACGATTACAGATTATTACGTGACATAAAGAAACCTCGAGTTACATTCGAGGGGATTTAGTTGAGAAAAGAATATTACATTAGAATTTATAGAAAGACATGACATGCAAGCCATATTTCAAAACTAAAAACCACTAACCTATAGGTCAAAATGTCATAACTGTGCACCATGCATATCACAATAAGTATATACCAATTTATATAAAATTAAAGAAAAATATATAACAAATTGGGGTCACGACCATCGTGCGCAACGACGGGGGGGTCCAAGGGGGGGTATCCCCCCTGGCGGTGGTCCGGCTGGTCGGAATCATATATTTAATCCACCAAAACAATCATTATAACAATATACCCGGTACACATCATATATGTCCAGTGTTAATTAATCGTATTAAACCGAATCTTCATACTTCTAATCCAATTAGAACATAAGTTGTATACTGTTATTATGCCATATAAGATACAATTAACAGAACATCATATACATGCATATCTATCACTGATATTCATAGTACCAGGATATGTCGACAAACAGAATATCATATATTCAATTTCAGATTGGCAAAATTGTATCATCATATATCATATATATCGAAAATAATATAATCAATTTCAAATCAGTAAAAATTGTAACATCATATATCATATATATCAAAAAAAATAAAATACGTAATCTGAATTAATCATTTCGCAAGTAGCTCTGATACCACTGTAGGGTTTCGACACAAAAACGCAGCAGAAATAAACCAATTTAAAGGCAATTCCGAAACCCTAAAACATGAACCATGAGAAAAACAATTAATTCAGTGGTAAGAAATTATACCGATTAAGAAACTGAAATTGAAGCAATCGAATTTCCATCACAATCCGAGATTAAGAAACTGTAATTGATGCGATTGAATCTCCAACGTAATCCAAACGAACTGCGTCTCTACGGTATCCACACGAACGCTCCGCGAATTGTCTTATGATCTGCAGAAGAAGGAACCGCGGTACTAGCTACCAAGGATGAGGATTTTTGAAACTTTTTTCTCTAGTCTCTCTCTAAGAGCAGCTAGAGTTTTGTATTTTTTTTACGTAATCCCTAAAGTGACTGATATATATCATATATATTGCAGTTAGGAGGAATTAATCAAAACCTAATATTATTAAAATTTGAATTTATATATATCTTAATTAAGTCTTACTTAATTAATATACCTATATATAAATTATCCTATTAATTTAAATTCATAATTTAAATACTATCAATCGTATTGATATACTTAAATATTTAAAATTTAAATTAATTCCTTTTTTTTAATTACGTTCTATGTGTATGACCCTATAGGTTTTTATTACGTTGGCAATAATTTTAAAATCATATTATAAAATTATAAACAGTGAGCGACATCTAGTAATGCATCACTGCTACCCAAGTAATAATAAGATCGATGATTCGATGCAACCTTTTCGTGACCAAAGTTTCAATGTAATTTAATCCTTTTAACCTTAATATCCTAGATTAAACTCGAGTCATGGAATGTGTCATACTCTTCATAATTTAATCTGAGTGTTTCTTGATCAATGAGTAGACTATATGAAACAAATCACTATTTGAGCATGGACATGCATTTCATAGTCCTACTCAATCAAAAGGCCTATGGATATCACCCCTAATATATAGGATGGTTAAATTCTATCTAGATCACTCATATTCCTCGCACGATTCATGATGTACCCAATAATCTCCTTTATAGTCCACCCTATGAAAGGTGACATTTGATGATATCAAAGTACATAAATTCCCGTGTAGAAATATAGTGATTTCAGGTCGGAGGACAATTACTTCATTGTCACTATGAGAATTGCTAATGGCACTTCGCATAATGCTCCATATAAAATTCTCATGGTGGATCTGTCCAGTACATCGTTCTCTAACATGTACCTATGCATTGACTTAATATCTCATATATTTATGACCAATGAGATTTGATCATCAGTCAATCCACATACTAGACTTAATGCATCATTGTTGTCCCATCAACAATGATACTCGACTAGGGACATTTAAGAACAAAGATACTAATTGTAAATATATAATCTCATGTTCAAGTCACATACTTGAAACTATATAATTTGTATCAATATTCTAAGGATTTTTATTATGTTAACATTTATATAACGCAGTAGATAAAACCATAATAAAATCATTCGTTTATTCAATCAAATATAATATCAAAATGTTAAGCAATTATATTAAATAATTGACCTCTAGGGCATAAACTCTAACACTGATCACCTAGAAGTTCTCGTAAGCTGTGTCAGACATACGGACTTCGTGCCGGGTTGTCCTTTTCAAAGAAATTGTGAAACGCTCATGGTCTTGGACCAGGATTGATGTTTTACTGAATATTGTTATTTTAAAACGTTTTGAAGGAAAAGGAATGCTATTTTGAGTTATTGGTAGTACTTCGTAACTACTATCCAGTTATTCTTCACGATTCCTATGTTTCAAGCATTCTTTTAAAATGAAATTGTTTTACTTGCTGAGCTTGTTATGCTCACTCTTGCTTGAACCATATGAATGCATCTTAGACCGAATGGACCGAAGGATTAGTCAAGGATAAAGTGAAGGCTAAAGCGAACTTGTAGATTACCTATGTAATAGTATAGGTTTGTAATGATAATATCTCATATTATGGCAAGAACAAATGTAACGGTTATAAAGAACCATGGGTATTATGGTATTATTTTTGAATATATACAAGACATATTCGTTCTTTTGAGGCATTTCAATTGAATGTTTGTGTGAACTGTAGCACCGTGGAGCACCATATGTCGAGTTGGAAGAGACCCGGATTTAGGGGCGTCACATAGGCTCTTGAACGAGCCAATTTGGACTTATAACGAAGAAGTTACGAGTCCGGGAATCTCACCATTCAAAAATTTTGTCAAAAATTTATGTGGCATAGAGTCCGCACCGCGGCGCGACTCCAAGCTTAATAATCGGTGCCGCAGCGCAAAAGCAAGCCTCAACCCCTGGAGACTAACGTCGCAACGCGACCCATAACAAAGGGACTTGCGCCGCAGCGCCGAGTCCCATTTCTAGGCATTAATATGTGATGCCGCAGCGCGACACGTAGAGTTATAACCGGCGCCGCAACGCCAGACTTAAAACCTAGATAATAAATTATTTTTACATGTTGAGCATGGATAGTATATGATTACCAATTAACTAAGGGTCATAATGTAACATTGTTAAGACATAATTAAGCCTTAAGTATGAACACTTAGGGTTAAGATAAGTCAATTGCATATGAAAGTAAGAACGACGTAACGGAAAGCTGGAACCATTAATAACAAATTTAATACATAATTAGATTGAGAAGAAGGGTAAGATTCTTTAGGAACCATGTATAATTATTCATGACCTAATGTTTTATGTGATATTATCATCTACTATAGAGACCTTAAAGACCTAAAGTGCACGTGTTGTATCTGTAAGCAGACGCTAAAGGCAAGTACTCTAACCCTTGTTCCAGTTTGTTCTGGACAAGTCTTTGTGATTCATGTATTCTTTGCATGAGGTAATGTCTGATGAAGTCAACGCCAATTCCTTCAGCTAGACTTACAATATTTTAGATAGTATAATGATTTACCAAACTAATATTGTTGTGGTTTTCAAAAGGAGACTGAATATGCTAAATTGTTTTGTCGTCAAACGACAGGCACGTGAGATTGACACAACTTAAATGTATACACGTTTAATGAATGTAGTGTTGATCAATATAGAGTACTATAGGCTGATCAGCTTGACGTGCTCGTAAGTTATGTCGGACTTACAAACTTCGTGTCGGGATGTCCTTTTCAAAGTACTTATGAAATGCTCACGGTCTTGAAACCGAAATTGATGTTTTACTGAATATTATTGCTGTAAAATGTTTTGAAGGAAAAGAAGTGCTATTTTGAATTATGAATAGTACTTCGTAACTATTGTTCAGTTATTGAAGATATATGATTCATATGTCTCAAGCATGCTATTTTTGTAGAATTATTGTACTTGATGAGCTAGTTAGGCTCACTCTTGCTTGAACCATATGAATTCAACTAAGACCGAACAGACTGACGGATCTGGAAATGATAAAGGGAAGACTAAGGAGAACCCGTAGATTAACTATGTAATAATATACGTTTTGTAATGATAATATTTAATATTATGACAAGGTCAAATGTACAGTTATACAGAACCTGGGAAATGTTAATATTGTTTTGAATATATAGAAGACTTATTCGTTCTTTTGAGGCGTTTCAATTGAATGATTGTGTGAACTGTAGCACCGTGTAGCACCATCTGTCGGGTTGGAAGATATCCGGATTTGGGGGCATTACACAAATAACTCAGGATAACTTTTCATCATCATGTCTTCGAGTTCCCATGTAGCATCATCAGCATTGTGGTTCCTCCATATCACCTTCACAAAAGGTATCACTTTATTCATGAGTACTTGTTCTTTTTTTGTCAACTATCTAGATAGGAATTTCCTCATAAGACAATTTTTTTTCAAAATATAATGGCTCGTACTCGATCACATGCTTGTAATCGGGTTTATATGGTCGTAATACCAAAATATGAAAGACATTGTGAACATGTTCCAATTCTTGAGGTAGAGCTACCTCTTAAGCCACTTCACCTACTCTTCACAACACCTCAAAGGGTCCAATATACCTTGGGCTTAGCTTTCCTTTCTTACCAAATCAAATCAAACATTTCTAAGGAGAAACTTTTAGGAAAATGGAACTTCCAGCATCAAATTCACGATTTTATCTGTGTTGATCAACATATTTCTTCTGTCTGTCTTGAGAAGCTTCCAATTTTGTCTTGATAATTTATACAACTTTAGCGGTCTGTTGTACAAGTTCTGATCCTAACAGTTGAAGTTCACCAACTTCATCCTGATAAGTAGGTTTTATACCTACTTATCTGGTATCTGTTACTTGAATTAGTTGCTTATATTCATGGTTCTTAGTTACTTTTCATATATTTTATGATATTTTGTAGGCCATGTGATAACATTGACAAGAAGAAGCAGGGGAAAGCAATTCGGACATCTTTTGGACCAAAATAAGCAAGCAAACGCAAGAAGCGAAGATTGAATAAATTTTAACACCAAGTTGGATGCATGTTCTTGGCTTGGAACTTGGAGTATACTGTAGATCTTCTTCTTATCTTTCTAGAACATCTTGAATCATCCAAATCGAAGTTCGGATGTAAGAGTTATGGCCTTTTTATCAACGAAAATCAAATCCAAGAGTTGTCGTGCTTGCCATTACATAACATCTACTTCAAGCCCGATTTTCACCTTGATCCAATCCAAAACTATCAATTCTCAAACCATGAAAGTTGTACAGCTTGTCGATATCTTTGATTTGATAGGTAGCAGGCCTTGTAACTCTTCCTATATCAAATGTTATGGCCATTTTCCCAAAGGACGTCAGAGAAGAAAAGGTACCCCTGTCGGGGTGGGATTTTCCTTCACAAAACCCCCCGCCAGGGCGGGCATACCAGCTGGAAAAATGTAGGGACCTCCGCCGGGGTGGGCCCTTTACAAGGCTAGACCCCCGCTGGGGCGGGGGTACACGCAGAAAACTCAATTTTTGTCCAAATTTGAGTTCGGGAAGGATTGTTTCGATCTAATTGACTCAAGGACTTCCAAAATGACTTAAAGACATATAAAGAGACTTATAAAAGGAGGAGAATCACAAGGATTAGAGGAAGAGAGAGGATTCCATTAGATTAGATTAGAGTAGATTAGATCAAAACCCCTAGTTCTTGTTAGATTTGGAGATTGAAGCAACTTACAGACCATTGAAGATTCAAAGTAGGAGCAAGGAGGGATCTTCAAATATGCAGACAATAGATTATATCTTCTCATCTTCTTCTATCTTTGTCTTTTAATGTGTATTCAATTGTGGATTCTTCGTTTTAATTCAATAATCATGAACTAATTCTTTGTTTGAGATTACAATGGATCTTATTATGTAGTTTATTTTAATATGCTTTGCTAACAATTATTATGTTCTATTGTGAGGATTGTCTATTTTGATTTGGACTTAATTGCTTAATTGTCTAGCTAACAATTACCGTGATAATCTATATGAACTCGAGAAATGAAGTTTAGATTTAGATCTGATCATGATAACATGTGTTTATGATTTCTGCATAGATGGAATTTATGATTCATGTTTAGGGTAGAGATATATGCCTTTAAGCCATATGTAATCTTAAAGAGAACTTGTGCTTTAAATCCTTTTAAATTATAATTCACATAGAGATATAGTGGATTAGTTAATTAGGGTGTCTTGCTTAATTCTATATCTGTAGATTTAAGTGAGTATGAGTATTATGCATCGAGAGGTGGTTTTATATGCTTTAGTGATCTTGATTAACAATTCAAGATAAAGAATAATTGATGAGAAATGTATTAACTTAAATGAAACAATAAGTGAAGTTGTGATCTTAAATCTCTGTAATCTTAATTTAACTAGTGCTAATTAGAATTTTTTTTTTTGCTAAATTGTGAGTATTATAAAAAAAAGACGAGAACAAATCTAGAGGCATACCCCGCGAAAGAAATATAGCAACCACATCAGAGACAAGCCAATGATGCACTTGCTATATCCAAGGCTATAGCTGCCAACATCTAAGATTGGGATATTTAACAATATAAGAGCTAAAATTTTTAACTGAGTACAATTTGCATTTAACAGTCCTAACACACTCTTGAGCAAGAGCAGAAGCAGCACGCGGGGTTTCACCATGGGCTCGTCGATTGCGTTCATTCCATACTTTATAGATAATAGTGGCCAAGCAGAGCTTAATGATCCGAGTAGACATTTGGTTCATTTGAGACTGTTGGATGTGAAGAATTAGTGGGTCCCAGCCGAAAGGAACACCAAACCAGCCATGAAAAGCAAGCACTGAGTCAAGAATCTGTCGAGAGAAGCCACAGTCAAAGAAAAGGTGAGAGAATTATTCGGTGACATTAGAGCAGAGACAACAGGAGTCCAATGGCCATGTCACCAGCCTGTTATGAAGAGCTAGCCAGAAGAAAAAGGAGTATCGAGGGATCTACAGGTTGTGCCATAGAAGTTTGTACCAAGGGACAGTAGTACCTCTACAGCGTATAGAAGACCAGATATGAGATGCTTTGACCGATGGAAGGCCTACCTAGCATATCTGATCCGAACCGAGAGAAGGCAGCGGCATGTGGAGAAGTTTGTCTTTCATCTGCAAGAGGCTATGGTAATTGGATATAGGGGGTTGCCATGAGCAATGTGTGATGATGGCACTAACTTTGGCTGAGAAAGGCAGACCAGAATTTGAGACTATAGGATCTGTTCGATGGCTGGCAAGAGGACGGTTGACTAGCCAAGGGTCTTGCCATAAGTTGGTGTTCTGGCCATTACCCACTTTATATATAACGAAATTGATGGCTATGTTTCTAAGGTTCAGGACTTTGCGCCAAATCCAGGAAGCATTAGAATGGATGGGGGTAGTCCAAAAGTTGTGCTTCAAGAGGAGAGTTTTGTTAACCCATTGAGCCCAAAAAGAGGAGCTTTTGAAACTGATAATCTGCCACAAGTGTAGCATGATCTAAGCTTTGTTCCATTCAGCAACTTTTTTAATACCTAACCCACCTTCAGAGAGGGGCAGGGTAACACGAGCCCAAGAAACCTTTGAACCGTATTTATCAAGCGAGGAGCCCTTCCAAAGAAATCTAGACAGCAGTTGTTCAATTTTCTTGGTGACTGATTTGGGAAGCACAAAATAAGCAGACCAATGTGATTGAATTGCAAATAGGATGGATTTAATGAGTTGCAGCCTACCCGTAAAGGAGAGGAAACAGTTAGCCCAAGATTTAATACGAATAGTGATCTTTTGGATTAGGGGCAGGCATTCAGCTGAGGAAAGCTTCGAAGTAATGAGGGACACTCCTAAAAATTTGACAGGCAAGGAGCCCAGGCCTATGTTGAGAGCTGTAAGAATGTTTGCAGCCAGATTAGGAGAGACGTTAGCGAGAAAACTTTTTACTTTTGCTGTGATTGATGGATAGGCCAGAGAATCTGGTGAAATCATCAAGGCTATGCTTCAGGAGATTGACAGATTGCATGTTACCATGGCAGAAGAGGAGAAGGTCATCCGCAAAGCATAGGTTTGTAATTTTACATGCCTTAGTTCTCCAATGGAAAGAAAAATTTGGAGAGGAGGACGCTGAATCAAGAAGGAGAGCAAGGACTTCCATGACTAAAACAAACAGGTATGGAGAAAGAGGGTCGCCTTGGCGAATACCTTGTTTGCCTTGGAAATATCTGCATAGCTGACCATTGACTTTAACTGAGAACATAGCCTTAGAAATGCAACTTCTGATCCATTGTATAAATTTAGCAGGGAAGCCAAAAAGGACCAGAACATCAAATAGGAATTCCCATCGGAAAGAGTCAAAAGCTTTCTTCAAATCAATTTGAACCGCACATCTGGAAGGGCCAGAAGTTCTATGGTAATTTCTTAGCAGCTCTTGGGCCAAGAGAATGTTGTCACCAATTTTACGTCCTGGAATAAAGGCAGCTTGAGAGGGTGAGATGAGGTCTGGGAGGGTACCTTTGAGCCTAGCTGCCAAAAATTTTGATATACATTTATAGATAGAGTTGTAGCAAGATATAGGCCGGAAGTCTGTCATAGAGGTTGGGTTTGGGACCTTAGGAATAAGAGCAACAACAGTGGCATTGGTCTCTTTAAGCATATGTCCAGCATTGAAAAAAGATTGGACAGCTTTGACAAAGTCATCCCCCACAATGTCCCAAGAATGAAGAAAGAAGTTCACGTTGAAGCCGTCGGGACCGGGGCTTTTGTTTATTTGCATGCCTTTAAGAGTAGAAAGAATTACCTCCGGGGAGTAACAGGAGCTACAAGGGGAGATATCATATCGAGGTTGATACGCTTTGTGATCACTTCAGCTAAGGAAGCCCTCCCCGGGTAGGAAGAAGAGTTTTTGGTACCAAAAAGATTTTGGAAGTAGCCAACAGCAGTGGACTTAATCTGCTCTGGATCATGAGTCAAGACACCCTGATTATCCTCGATAGCAAGAATCTTATTTGAGTTCGAACGACTTTTGGTTTTGGCATGAAAGAATTTGGTGTTCTTATCCCCTAAGGAGAGCCATTGAATTCTAGATTTTTGTTGGAAAAATTTCTCTTCTATGGTAAGGGCATTCCATAAATCCTTGGTAAGCTTCCTCTGAAGATCAAGATTTCTGGAGATATAGTAGTATTAGACAGTTGAATGGTCATTTGAAGAGCATGAAGAGCTTGCCTAGCCTTTTGAACGTTTGTGACAGCAAAGCCATGATGTTTATTCAGATCAATAAGAGCTCTTTTGGTTTTCCGAAGCTTTTCCGCAAGAACAAAGAGGGGGAACCCAATGATATTGTTGTTCCAAGCTTGAGAAACCGCCTCCTCGTAGCCATCCAGTTAAATAAGATGATTGAAAAATTGGAAAGGCTTGTAGGATTTGGGAGCATGGAGGCCAGTAGACAGAATAATGGGGTTATGATCTGAGAGGCCTCTAGCTCCAAAAGTAGCCAAAGATTGAGTCATTTGAGTGAACCATTCTGCATTCCCAAGCGCTCTGTCAAGCTTTTTTGAAATAGCTCTCTCACCTTGAGAGTTCCACCAAGTGAAGTGAGGACTAACAGCTCTAATGTCATCCAATCCTGATTGTTCAAAGCATATTTTAAAGTCGGACATGCCAGCTGACCACATGTTGTTACCCCCCTGCATTTCATCAAGGCTGCAAATTTCATTGAAATCCCCTAAAATGCACCATCTAGAGCTGATGGAGTACGCAAGGGAAGAAAGCTCATGCCATAACCGCTTACGCTCACATTGAGTATTAAGACCGTAGACAATATTAACCAAAAAAGTATCACCGGAACCAACCAAAATTAATTCACAATGTATAAGCTGGGAAGATTTGTGCAGCACATTAACAGTCCAGAGAGAGGGGTCCCAGCCAACCCATATTCTACCATTATCATGATAATCATAATTAAAGGCCCAGTTCCAATGAGTAAAAAGTTTAGAGGAAATAGCCTTGGAATTGTGACATTCGACTCTAGTTTCCACAAGGCCAACAAAAGATATATGATTGTCCAACAAAAAGGCATGAACATCAGCCTGCTTTTGAGACTTATTTAAACCTCTAACATTATAGGAACAGAGCTTAGACATAATAGAATAAAGAGTTAGAGAGGGGAATTTCTCCCCCTACCTTTGTTCCTCTTTTTAGCAGAAGGAAAACCAACAACCTCAGCCTTTGCTTTCAGCTTTAGATCTCTACCTTCCTTTTCGTCAATGATTTTGAGTTTATCAGTAAGGGGGTTGAGAAGAGGTGGCAAAGAGTTACAATCAGGGGAAAGGCAATCCGAATCCTCCAAGGCTGTAAATTGATTACCATCATGGGTTAGTTTTCTCTCTCTAGGTTTTTTCGCTCTCTCTTCTCTCTAGATTCCCCTTCTCTTAGCCGTTACCTCCCCACAGCCGTTCCCTTCCTTTATTTCCGTTACTCTTTTTCAAAAATCTTTCACTCTTTTGGTCTCTATTTTCGTCTACCTAACTTCCACTTCCTCATCTTCCTTTTCTGTTTACCTCTTTGGTCTTCTTCTCTCCTGCCGGTCTTCCTCCGATCCGTGCACTCTCTTTGTTCCCTCATCCCTTCCGCCCTCTCCCCTCTCCAGCCGGTCTCTTCCATCCTTGCCATGGTTAGTCACTCTTATCTCTCTGCTGGAAACTCTGAGTCTATCGTTTCTCGTGACCTTTTTGCTGATTATGGGGTCTCAAACCCTAACTCGCCTAAGATGGCTGAATCAGATTTTGCCCCTCTTCCCCCTTCTACTGCTCTAGCTGTGGATTCGGATGGCTCGTCAGCCAATAGTGATTGGGGCGACCGTATGGGCCTCGGGCATGGCTCTGAAATGAAGGAAATCTTCGCTGCTGCCCAGCATTTCTCCTCTAATGATAGAATTTTAGCTGCTGAAGAAAGGCGTAAGAATCAAAAGTTATTGGAATTTATTGTAGCCCATGGTTTCTCTGTTATAGAGTTAAATGAATTTACAACTTCTGGTGTCCTGCTTAGGGTTGTTAATGATCACAACCACCTTGACAAAAGTTCGCTGAAAGCTAACATTTCCACTAATATGGATGATACTCTTCCTATTCATGCACCTAACTCCTCTTCGTCTGCTGAGAAGCCCAACACGATGGATTGCCCTTTATTACAACCTGATAAGGCTGTTTCCCCCCTCACTGACAACCCCATTTCCTCTGATAAGCCCTCTTGGAGAGAGGTTGTTGCGAATGATGCTCCTAGGAAGTCCTCATTAAAGTTTTTTCCCCCGTTTGAATCTGAAGGACTTCTATCCATTAGACCACCACCGGAGGTTCTAAAAAAGGGTCTTGACCTATGGTGCAATAGCCTTGTGGGCCATTTTCTTCATTCAAAGCTCCCTTTCAAGGTAGTTGAGCCTATTGTTCAAAAACTTTGGGGCTCATTGGGTTTATCTAAAGTGCTTCTGCATGATAAAGGGTACTACATTTTCAAATTCATCTCAGCGGAAGCACGAGAAAACATTCTTGCCATAGGACCCTGGTATATCTCAAACAAGCAAATTCTGTTGAAGAAATAGAAGGAGGGTATTGACATTACTAGAGAAGCTTGCTCTAAATCCCCTATCTGGGTAAAATTTCATTGCATTCCACTCTCTTATTGGACAAATGAAGGCCTCAGTTATATTGCTAGTGGGGTTGGGAAGCCACTATTCTTAGACAAAGTTACGAAAAAACTGGACCCTCTTCCTTATGCTCGGATCTGTGTGGAAATTGATGTAGCAGCCCCTCTGCCTCGTTCTCTACCTGTTTTAATCTTAAATGAGGATGAGCATGAGGAACGCTCAGTGGATGTCACTGTTGAATACCAGAACCGACCTCCTTCCTGCTCAGTTTGCAAAACTTTTGGGCACTCTTTGATTAAATGTCCAAACTCCAACTTTCAATGGGTACCTAAATACTCCACAAAAGTTTTTGTTGGCCCTGGACCTTCTGCCTCTACTGCTGCTGCTACTGTGCACTCTAATCCTTCTGTGACTTCTGATGAGGGCTGGACTATTATTGCCCAGAAAAACCCCCCTGCCTAATTAGAATTAGTTTACTTATAAATTGAAATTCATTCGTTTAAATAAGATTGAGGTTATTACGGGTTAGTACTTGGTGATTTTTATTTAACAATTCCTCGTGGGAATGATACTCTACTTTCACTTTATTACTTGTTGACCACGTATACTTGCGTGTTGTGCGTAATTAGATTTTACTCAACAAGTTTTTGGTGTTGTTGCTGGGGAATTAGTTAATATATTTTTTCCAATATTAGCTTCAATCAAATTAGTCTTAATTTAAACTCTTTTTTGTCCTTTTTATTTAATTCTCTTCCTATTTTTCTTTCTTTTCAGGTACCATGGCAGAATTTAATTATCAATGGCCGTATACGAGAATGGCTCAGCCAAGGGGAGCGGGGATTGATGGTCTCAATGGATTTTCTACATTATCAGTGCAGCTTGAGACACTTTCAATGAGGTTGGATGTAGTTACAGCCCAACGTAATCGAATGATAGCAGTTACGTGCAATTATTATGCTAGCAATCACCCGAGTAATCAATGCACCATCAGTCTTGGGCCGGTACAGTATTGTGGTAACTACCTCAACCATTATGCATATGATAATTATCATCAAGTTTGGAGGTATCACCCGTATTCTTCATGGAGCTACAACTATCAAGACCAATACTACGCTCCAAATCCCACATGCACACCGGATTTCTCATATCCACATCCATTGCCACAAGAAGAAAAGTCAATTAGAGGAATTATTGTCAAAGCTCATAGAAAACCAAGAGGAACGGATGATGAGTCAAGAAATATCGAGCCATAATTTTCAGAACCAGATGGAACAACTCATCACCACTTCAACCCATGGTCCTCAATACAGGGATCCCAAAACTGAGACAGATAATTCAAGGTTGGAGGAAATGTTGTCCAAATTTGTAGCATCAAAGGAGAAGATGAGGATTAATCAAGAGATGGCAATTCAAATCAAGAGATATCAATTCAAAAGCTGCAGAACCAGATGGATCAATTTCTCAAAGCCTTGAACAACTGTCCTCAAAATAATTGGTGTTATGATGAGGATTTTGAGATTGATGAAGTGCCCGAACTAGATATAGAACTGGATGAGCCATAAAATGTAGAAAAAGAGACGACACGTAGGAATAATGAAAACAAGGTCGGTGAAGAGTTAACTGTGAGTATCAACGATAATGAGCGGATCTTATTAGTGCCCAAAGTGCCTTCTCCACCAAAGTTCAAGGATCCGGTTAGATTTGCAAAACCTTGTATGCTAGGTAGTTATGTCATCGGCAATACCCCTTGTGACGTAAAAACGAGTACAACTTCGAAGTCATGGTGCGATGAGCTGGACAAGATAGAAGAAGAGATTATTGTGTCTAACAAGCCTCAATGCCAGAATCTATTCGCAGACACAATGGAGAAAACACCTAGATGTTGGACGTACTTGAATGTGATCTTATCTACAGAAATCATACTAGGTGACTTTAATGCAATGGCCATCACAATTGGGAACCTACCAAAAGTTACATTATTTCTGATGGATAGAGGGTTCCACAATTATCAAAGAGGAATTAGATAGCGTTGACCAGACAAAGTCAGACTGAAAGACAGTAATTCAAGCGCTAACTGTGAGGCAAACCATGAAATTTTATATTTATATGCTTTACTCGTTTATTTAGTAGATAGGAATTAATTTTCTTATGAAGTTTTCCTACTAATCCAAGTGCTATTCTAATCCATGTTGTCTCTCTTCATTGCAGGTATTGGAGGTTCAATGGATAGGAAAATGATCATTTTCGCCATCGCCACCATCACCTCACGCTTAGTTGATTACAGGGAAGTTCTCTTCTATATACCGATATATTCTTATAATGAGGACATTGTAATTGCTAAGTTTGGGGGAGTTTAGTTTAGTTCATTATTGCATGTTTAGTTTCATGTTTATGTTATGTTATTTTGCATATGTTGTTAATTTAGTTTAGGTTCATTATGTTTGCATTCATGTAGTACAACTGCATAAGTAGTTGCATAGTAGTATAGTTTGAATTGCATTATATTCAGTTTCTTGGAGAAAAAAATTCAAAAAATCAAAAATTCAAAAATAATAGTTAGTTACTATGTTCATCTTGCATGATTTCAGCTGTTAGATAGTTTAAGTTTATTTTGGCCAATGATGAGATTGGAATTGGGTAGACAAGTATAGTACTGATTATTAGAGCTTTGATGTGATTTCTTGTTATGAATTGAGTCTTTTTCTGTTTGAAACTGGTATAATAAGGATTACACAGTAAAAATAACTTGTTGATTGATTGAGTTTAAATTGATACATAATGGGATTTTAAAGGATAATGCTAATTTGAATGAAAGAATGACAATAATAAGTAGTGATGGCTAAATTTAGACAAGAACCTACGTTTGGGGGAATATTTGGGGTATATAAGCTATAAAAAAGAAAAAAATAAGTATGAATAAACACCGTAGCATGCTTGTCTAGTTTTGTGGCTTTGTTACTTGAGTAAGTAAGCCCGAGGGTATTGTCTTTACACCTAGCGCCCTAAGGTCTTAATGGTCTGGGAGTCGTTGGTCGAAAGCTCGTTAAGGTAGCATTGAAAAGCCTAAAGGAATAAGACATTACATAGCTATGTGTATAAAAAACAAAAGAAAAAAAAGAATAAAATGGGAAATAAGAGCAAAAAGCCCCCGTAAGTGAAAAATAAAGCATAAGTATCTCATGTTGACCCTCTATATTGGTAATTATTTGATTTTAGTTTGATCTAGCTTGTTTTTGGATTTCCTGAGTTTACACTGTATGATGCCTTCGAAGAAACTTGTTATCTGTTAAATTAGATTTTATATCAGTTATCATTTTTGTTGAGCACACATGCACTATATTAGTGATAACAGTCTAAGATTTGATGATCGATTAGGAAGTTAATGATTTTTTGATATGATGTATTATCATGCTTACTTGATTTCGCTAAGGCCGGTTGAATAGACTTGTTTCTATCATTACTGCTGGATTCGTAGGCATGTAGATTAGTTACATTGAATGGCATTGTTGTTTTGTGTTTTTCCTTGAGGACAAGCGACGGTTTATGTTTGAGGGTATTTAATAAGTAGGTTTTATACATACTTATCTGAAATATGTTACTTGAATTAGTTGCTTATATTCATGTTTCTTAGTTACTATTCATATATTTTATGATATTTTGTAGGCTATGACATAACATTGGCATGAAGAAGTAAGGGAAAGCAATTCAGATATCTTTTGGACAAAAATACGCAAGCAAATGCAAGAAGGGAAGATTGAAGGACTTTTAACACCAAGTTGGATGCATGTTCTTGGCTTGGAACTTGGAGTATACTATAGATCTTCTTCTTAGCTTTCCAGAACATCTTGAATCGTCCCAATCGGAGTTCGGATGCAAGAGTTATGACCTTTTATCAACGAAAATCAAAGCTAAGAGTTGTCGTGTTTGCCATTTACATAGCATCTACTTCAAGCCCGATTTCCACCTTGATCTAATCTGAATCTGTCAATTCTCAAAGAATGAAAGTTGTAGAGCTCGTCAATACCTTCGATTTGATAGGTGGTAGGCCTCGTAACTCTTCATGTATCAAACGTTATGGTTGTTTTCCCAAAGGACGTTAGAGCAGAAAAGGTACTCCCGTCGGGGCAGGCATACCAGCTGGAAAACAATAAGGACCCCCGCCGGGGTGGGCCCTTTACAAGGCCAGACCCCCGCTGGGGCAGGGGTACACGCAGAAAACTCAATTTTTGTCCAAATTTGAGTTCGGGAAGGATTGTTTCGATCTAATTGACTCAAGGACTTCCAAAATGACTTAAAGACATATAAAGAGACTTATAAAAGGAGGAGAATCACAAGGATTAGAGGGAGAGAGAGGATTCCATTAGATTAGATTAGAGTAGATTAGATCAAAACCCTAGTTCTTGTTAGATTTGGAGATTGAAGCAACTTACAGACCATTGAAGATTCAAAGTAGGAGCAAGGAGGGATCTTCAAATATGCAGACAATAGATTATATCTTCTCATCTTCTTCTATCTTTGTCTTTTAATGTGTATTCAATTGTGGAGTCTTCGTTTTAATTCAATAATCATGAACTAATTCTTTGTTTGAGATTACAATGGATCTTATTATGTAGTTTATTTTAATATGCTTTGCTAACAATTATTATGTTCTATTGTGAGGATTGTCTATTTTGATTTGGACGTAATTGCTTAATTGTCTAGCTAACAATTACCGTGATAATCTATATGAACTCGAGAGATGAAGTTTAGATTTAGATCTGATCATGATAGCATGTGTTTGTGATTTCTGCATAGATGGAATTTATGATTCGTGTTTAGGATAGAGATATGCCTTTAAGCCATATGTAATCTTAAAGAGAACTTGTGCTTTAAATCCTTTTAAATTATAATTTACATAGAGATATAGTGGATTAGTTAATTAGGGTGTCTTGCTTAATTTTATCATCTGTGAATTTAAGTGAGTATGGGTATTATGCATCGAGAGGTGGTTTTATCTGCTTTAGTGTTCCTGATTAATAATTTAGGATATAGAATAATTGGTAAAAAAGTGTGTTAACTTAAATGAAGCAATAAGTGAATTTGTGATCTTAAATCTCCGTAATCTTAATTTAACTAGTGGTAATTAGAATTAGTTTACTTATAAATTGAAATTCATTCGTTTAAAAAAGATTAAGTTGGTTACGGGTTAGTACTTGGTGATTTTTATTTAACAATTCCTCGTGGGAATGATACTCTACTTTCACTTTATTACTTGTTGACTATGTATACTTGCGAGTTGTACGTAATTAGATTTTACCCAACACATCCCAGCACAATGGAGTTCTGCACTTTATGCAGTACAATGCTTTGTAAGGTGGCATACCAATGCTCATGTGTTAACTATTATTGTAAGTAAATTCAACCAACGATAAATGATCATCCCAGTATCCTTTAAAATCCATAATGCACACTCTCAACATATCCTCTAACGTCTGGATTGTTCGTTCACTTTGGCCGTCTGTTTGAGAATAGTACGCCGTACTCATTCTCAATCGTGTTCCCATGCGTTCTTGTAGTTTCTTCCAAAAGTTTGACGTGAATTGTGGATCTCTGTCTGATACAATTGATAATAGAACTCCATGTCTAGAGCCAATCTCCTTGACATACAACTTTGCTAACTGATCAAGATTGAATCTAATCTTTATTGGCAAAAAGTGTGTTGATTTTGTTAGCCTGTCAACGATCACCCAAATTGCATCGTACCCTTTCTGAGTAGTCTGAAGACCTACCACAAAATCCATTATTTTATGCTCCCACTTCCATTCCAGTATTTCCAACGGCTGAAGTAATTCACTGGGTCTCTGATGCTCGGCCTTGACTTTTTGACATGTTAAGCATTTCGCGACACATTCTGCAACATCTCTTTTAATATTTGGCCACCAAAAAGGTTCACTACTAGAAATTTGACCTATAGCGACGACCTATAGGGACAGTCGGGATGGAACCGTCATAATAGGATACTTATAGCGACGGTCACAGGCTGGCCGTCGATATATGCCTTTGAAGATAGTCTATACCGAGGGTCTTACTCTGGCCATCGAGCATTTTTGGAACTAAATACCGAGGTAATGAGACTTAGATAATTGTAATTAGTTGGCGCGCATAAATTCCTCCCAAATTTCCCCCAAATCAGTACCAACATTTTCCCCCAAATAAAATTTTTGGGAAAATCAGCTTTTAAATCAGCCCTTTCTTTCCTCTCTCACCCTTTCTATCTCCTTTCTTAGTCGATCGTTCTATCTGGTTGCCTTCTCACACGATCGTTCCCTTCCGGTCAAATTGGCCCTCCGGTCAATTCTTTTCATTTGGTCGTGTGTGCGTCGCCGACAAGTGGTTCTCTGATAGTGAATCGTACGGCTGGAGGTGATTCCCTATTTCCCTCTATTTTCTCGCTCATTACGTGACTATATTGACTGTACATAGAAGCCAAAGATATGGATTTGTTGTTTAGGTTAATTGTTAATGTTCAATAATACTTGCATATAATTTGTTCCCCAAGCCCTAGTTTATTGGTGGTTATCCATTACAGTGAATTATACTCAACATTGTGTTTGTTTAGGTTGATTTTCTGGTGTATGTTGATAACCCTTGGTTTGTCAGTCATAACCAACTAGCTTGCCAACATATATGTTATGTACTGTATATTCTACGTAGTGTTTGTGTAATGTGTTTTGAAATGAATTTGTTACCTTGTTTACCGATGTGTTAGTTGTGTGAATATTTTGAAAATCATTTGTTAATTCTGAGTTTCTGTTGAAAAAAATTGTATTCATTGGTGAGCACTGAGCAACTTTAGTCCTCACGTTTGTTCACCATGGGCAGGTGTGATATTCCCATCTTTATTGCAACTTCAAAGAGGGATCACTGATGTTGAAGATAGGAAAAAAAATAGATTTGTGCAACCAAGTATAGACGAAGAGATGGGATAGACAAAGGTAAGTTGACTGAAATTGAAATAGAGAGAGAGAGGAGGAATGTGGTATTTGCATGGAGATGAACACCAAGGTTGTCTTTCCTAGCTATAATCACTCTTTGTGTATGAAGTGTTATAGAAATTAGTGAGCAAACTATTCTATTTTTTATTTAGCTTTCTTTGGTTATGAAATGGGTGTTGGGGGGAATTTAATGGCATAGTTTTATATAAAATTTCTAATGACAGTCCGTTGTTGTTTAAAACGTTAGCACTGAATGTGATTTGTCCCTGCTCTACATCAACGTCTAATTTCACAATGAGAGGTGGACTAGCTAGTGTTTGTTCTTTCATAGTAATCTCTTGCTAACCTAGATTTCTCTATATCTGTGTAACCTCATCAGTAATAATATGTTCAATTCTTAACCTCTAAAAGGAATACGGTTCTATGTCCCCCATTGGCCTAATCCTGATTTCTGATATTGCGACACCTTTTTCTCCAGATTGCTTAACAATTTTGACATTCCATATAGAATTCCAGGCTTAGGTGTGAGAAAAGTATCTCACATGTAGCCGTATAACAGTATCATGAACATTGAGAAGTCGTATCGCTCAATCCACAAACAATATCACTTGGTCATTCTTACATACTACAGTTGGATTAAATTCTCTAGCATTTTAATAACGAGTGAGGATATTAAGTCTATAGCTCTTTTAACATGGTAGCTTGGTAAAACATCCACATTTTACTATAGCTACATGACTAATCTGGTCTCTATATAGATACATGACTAATCTAACATTGAATCCATATAGTTGGAAAATTTGTTGAGTGAAGTCTTTAAAATGAATCCAGTTTTGCACTTCCTTAAAGTACTGACTAAAGTTGTTGTTTAATCATTACTTTTATTGATGACTTTCTTATTTACTTGATTTTTTTTGCAGGCTTATTGGGATTGGACATGTGATTAATTGGTAGCTTATGATCTTCTTGCTACATTTTAGTATGTCAATGATCAAACATGACAGAAACTGAATTATGTTGGGCATTCCCTGGTAATTTTATGTTATAATTCGGTTGCTTCTTTTGCTCATAGAGCCTCTCAATTGATAGTGGTTATGTTAACTACTTTGATATATCCTTTGTAGGGGACTTTGATAGCTCTGGCTTCTTTCTCGAATGGGCAGCTTGTAAGCATGATAAGGTCAGCTGCACTTTTTATTTGTCCTTGACCTTGAAAGTTTTAGTTTCTATTAGAGAAGTAAAAAGTATAAATCTTTTTGTTTTCCTTCTACATACATCAACATCATTTTGTACCTTCCTTAAGTCAAATCTATGCTACCATATCTTATTCTTTGTTTAATGGTTGTGCTAGGTAGATCAATTTCTATGTTTGGTTGGAGATTGCAAATTACGGACTGTTGACACTGAATTTGGCCATTGCAAGATTATTTATGGATCCGAGGAAGATGATAATACTGCTTCGAAATATCTTTCCAAAATAGAATTCACCGAGGTCCTGACCAAGGAATCCCTGGCTTCTGTGATAGTGAAGAGTTTGGAAAAATTTTCAGATGTAAACCTCATATTATTATAAAAATTTATGAGTACTTTTGCTATTGAAAAAAAAATGATTATAGTAGATTCCTGGCTTGTGTTTGTTGAATAAATGTGCATTATTAATTAATTTTTTTTGAAATCTAAAAAGTCTATAGCGAAAGTCGCCGACGGTCGCTATAGTCCTAAAGATCGTTGCTATAGAGTTTACCGACGGCTTCTATGGCGACAGTCGACGACCGTCGCTACAGCCTATAGCGGTGGTCGCCCACCGTCGTTATAGGTCGATTTTCTAGTAGTGGTTATCGTAAATTCCGATACATCTTCGTACTCCCCGGGTGAATTGAATATCTGGAATTATGAGCGTCAGATAAAATTTCGTCTTTAATTTAAGGTACTGATGGAACCCAAATTCTTCCCTCAAACCTTAGTAATCCCTCGGTATCGATCTTGAATTTTTCCTCACTACCCTTGGACATTCTTTCTTTGATTTTCTCAAACCCTTCATCTTGTAGTTGGGGGCGTTCTTTACCTTGTCCACTAAAGTTGGACTAGCTTCCATCTGGAACAATGTTTCATCCGATTCTTTTGAAAATTTTATTTCCAATTCTAGTTTCGCCATTACTGAAATGAGCTCCTCTTGGGAAGTTAACAACATCAACTTTTCGTGACCCTTTCTACTCAAGGCATCGGTAACCACATTTTCTTTACCTTGATGATAAAAGATTTCGTAATCATAATCTTTTATCAGTTCTAACCATCGCCTCTAACGCATGTTCAGATCTTTTTGTGTGGAAATATATTTCAAACTTTTATGGTCCGTATATATCTCACATTTCTTCCCATAAAGGTAGTGTCTCAATATCTTCAGGGCAAATATCACCGCAGCCAACTACAAATCATGAGTTAGGTATCCTTTTTCATATTCTTCAATTGCCTTGATGCATATGCAATGACTCTACTATTTTGCATAAGCACGCAACCTAGTCTTGTATGTGATGCATCACTATACACCATAAAATTTTGTGTATTATCCGGTAATGACAACACAGGTGCTATGCTTAGTCTCTTTTTTAATTCTTGAAAACTCTTTTCACACTTCTCTGTCCATACAAATTTTAACGGCTTTCCATGTAAAATTTGTCTACGAAGTGACAATCTTGGAAAAATCTTGAATAAAGCGTATGTAGTAACATGCCAATCCCAAGAAACTCCTCACCTCGGATGGTATACTTGGTTGTTCCCAATTTATTACATCTTCAACCTTTGATGGATCCACTGAGATTCCATCTTTGTTAATCACAAGCCCAAGAAATTGCACGCGCTCTAACCAGAATTCACATTTAGAGAATTTTGCATACAACTTTTCTGTTCTTAGCGTCTCCAATACTAAACGTAAATTCTCTACGTGATCCACTTGAGTTTTGGAGTACACCAGGATATCATTGATGAACACCACCACAAACTTATCTAAGAATGGTTTAAACATCATATTCATCAAATCCATAAATGTTGCAGGAGCATTGGTCAAACCAAAAGGCATTACCAAAAACTCATAATGTCTATACCGAGTTTCGAATGTCGTCTTCGGTACATCCTCAATCCTTACCTGTAGTTGATGATACCCACTTCTCAAATCTATCTTCGAGAAGTACTTAGCTCATTTCAGTTGATCAAATAAGTCATCTATTCTTGGTAACATATATTTATTCTTAATAGTGACTTTGTTTAACTCCCTATAATCAATGCAAAAACACATTGATCCATCCTTCTTCTTCACGAACAACATCGGTGCTCCCCACGGTGATACACTTGGCTGAATATATTTCTTGTTTAGCAGCCCTTGTAGTTGTACTATCAGTTCTTTCAACTCCATCGGAGCCATCTTGTATGGGGCCTTCAATATAAGAGCAGTCCCTGTTGCTAAATCCATAACGAACTCAATCTATCTGTCAGCGGATGTCCTAGCAAATCATCCAAAAATACGTCAATAAAATCCCTAAAAACTGGTATCTCCTCTAAGTTTCACACCCTTCTTCTGAGTATTGACTATGTATGCTAAATATCCTACACAACCTTACCTCAATAACTTCTTAGCTTGCATAATCGTCAAACAACTCACTTGTCTAGGCGATTTGCTACCATAGAAAACTACCTTTGACGGAGTTATAAGGTTTACACATTTTTTTTGGCAATCAATTATTGCTTCATAATTGAATAGCCAATCCATCCCTAATATAACATCAAATTCCCCAAGTTTAAATGAGATTAAATCTACTGTCATAACATTTCCCTTAATATTCACCCTACAGTTCCTATATATGAATCTAACAGGAATAACCTCTCTATTTGCAATTTTTATGTTCAAAAAGAAAATTTAACTCTTCACTAAGCAACCCCAAACTCTTAGCAAATTCATCAGATATAAATGAGCAAATAGCACCCGAATCAAATAATACATAAATATTTATATCATTGATTGAAATGATACTTGACACCACATCTTTTGATTTCACAACAACCTGTACGGACTTGTTGAAGGTCCTGGTCATTGGTCTGTTTGTCGTGATTGGTCTAGTAATAGCCAAAGTACTTCCACTACCACCTCCCTTGCTTCCAGTTGCACTTTCGGCTGTCTTCTTAGGACACTCGTAAGCTAGATGATCCTTTGACCCACATATGAAACAAACACCCTTCTTCGGTTGAGAGCAATTCAGATTAATATAGCACACCCGCTTACCTGTCAAGCACACGCCATTGTGATTTTTTCCACAGGTAACACACACTTCAAATTTCTTCTTCTGTTGACTACTCTGTTGACTCCCAACACCTGCACCATAATTCCACTTCCTCTTTAGGTTATTATTTCCACCGTTGTTATCACTAGTTTTGCCTTCACTTTCATTCTTCTTTTTTCTATGTTCATGATTATATTTTGTTAAGGCATCGCTTCCACCCTCTGCGATAATCGCCTTCTCGAGTACTGTCGAAAATGTCTTCAACTAAAATATAGAGACTCTACTATATAACCAGGGCTTTAGTCCATCTTTAAACCTCCGTGCCTTGTTCTTGTCTGTGTTAACCTGATACGGCGCAAACCTCGCTAGCTCATTGAATTTTGCCGCATACTCTGACGTCGTCATCGTACACCGCTTTAACTCTAAAAATTAGACTTCCATCTGATTTTGTCAGGTTTCTATATGATGTGACGCCCCCAAAATTAGGTAAACATCACCCATCTTGAGTCGCCAGATACATGGTATAGAATTCAAATACAACTTACTAATACAACTTTCGTGTACAAAACCACAGCACTTGGCGCAGCGGTAAGCTTCGACCTGGGGTGAGCCGTAGACCCGGACATCCTGGGATCGAGTCCCGCCTGCCTCAAGTGTGAGAATTCTTCAATTCGAGTGGCCACAGGGACGTGGGCGTAAGCCCATATGAAAAGCCTGACCCAAGGTGGGGAGACTTAGTCTGACTGCGGTTGGGAAACTCCACATTAACAAAAAAAAAAAAACTTTCGTGTACAATACGACAAAACATAAACTGTGAGTTTGAATACAAATATTATCTACTAGAGATTATACAAACACAAAAGGAGTCCTCATTACAATTATTATCACACTATTTCACTGAATAATAAGGACTACTAATGCTATCCTCTGGACCATCACTTCGTTCCCTGACTCGTCCCAGCTATATTCTCATTTTCTGAAGAGAACAGTGAAAGAAAGGGTGAGCACAACTAGCCTATTAAGAAATATTATTACTAAGATAATGCAAAATAAATTATCATTAGCCTTAAATAGTGTTAAACTGATACAATATAATAACAATCAAGTTTAACTGCAGCGAAACAAGCAATTCATTAAAAGAGTCAAGTAGAGAATAAAATCTACTACCTTTTATGATTTAAAAGGTTTTTCATCACTTTAATCGCTGGGACTCAACTTAATAAATAATCCACATTATCGAATCACCCCTGCACTACGGCCAAGGATATTCTTTAGTATCACGTCCACGAATTATCCATGCACTATGGCTAAAGATAATCATGTTTTCATCAACAGTCCTGATCATGTCATAAAAAAATTCATCTTTGCACCCTTGGCCGAAGAGAATCCATAGCCATAATCATACCAAAAACTGTCCATCAATGCACTACGGGCCAATGAGGACTTTTTCCACATCATTTGTAACATTACGGTCATGATTACACCGAATAATCCCTGGTCATAATCATACCAAGTGTAAGACCCCGAAAATTTTTAAATAAAAAGGAATTTCCTTTATTTATTTATTTTTTAAATAGTAAGGGTGAATTTGATTAATGTGGATAATTATGGGTAAAATGCGCAAATATTTTAAATAAGCAGGTGGTTATAAATATTAATTATTATCGGGGAATATTTCGTTTGGTCGTGGAATATTCTAGCTGTCGGGGAATATTCGTACGACGGCGCAGTCTTTTGTGGGCCCCATAACGAAAAGCGATTGGATGAAGAAAACGACAAATATAAGTTGTTTATAAATAACGGCGTAGTTGTTACCGTTAATACTGTTGGAATACCCAGTGGTTAAAACACAGTAATACGCGTTGTTGCACGGTAGCACACGGTATTGCACCAATTATTGACTCTTACGTAAGAAGGCACTACTCAATAATGGTTACAGTAGTTACTGTTCAGTATTTTATGTTATTGATTCAATAATTGATGCATTGATATTTTATATACTGTTGTTTAAATAATTGTCATTACACAGTATTTTTCATTATCGAAGCAATAATTCATATTATCTGAATAATATTATTTGATAACATTATTGGCAATGTCTAGAAAGTTCTGTCTAAGAAGAGGTTTGGTCACCTAATTGCGCGCCAGTAAGAAGAAATTCTTATTAGAAAGCCCCCTCTTTCCTGGGAACGGCCTGGTTGCTAGTATTGTGATTCTGTAATATTATTTGTGAATAATTAATTATTGATTTATATGATGAGAAAAATATTGATTTTATGTGGATATAGATGGAGAAAATTTTTAATGTGACAATTGTTGAAAATTAATATTTTATCTTTTTCTGATAAAATAATTCATTTAAATATATTATTTTAATAATATATTAGTGATGATATTTTTACGATGAATGTGGGATATATGAGTATATGAGGAGGAAGAGTATTTTTGTGGCATTAAATGTATAACACATATTTTGTGTGTTAGTGGACACAATTATTGACTGAAATTTGATTATAGCCTGTAAAATCGTCCGTTTATGGATTTCAGTCAATTTCTGTTTGGAATTTGGAAAAACTTTCTTCTGCAAAGTTGTAGAGAATTGAATTTCCTATAAAAACACTCGAGATTCGAATTTTCTGGCAAAAGGGCTATTTATTATGAATTATTGAAGTTCCGAAGCTCCGAAATAATTGATTTTTGGAAGTTTAAAATATTTTAAATATAAAAAACGTTTTTTGTGGGTCTAGCATGTGATTTGAATGTGTTGAATGCAGATTTTCAGATTCTAGGTTGGCGTAAGAAGTTGTAGAAATAATAATAATAATAATATAATGAATTTTCTACTTTGGTGTTCTAAGCAATTTCCTATAAATAGGTGCTTAGGTTAGAATTGCAAATCACACCAGAAACTGAAGTTTTCTCTCTCTATATTATTGAGCGTATTCTTGTGAGTATTTTGAGTATACTTTGAGTATTGCTATACGGTGCAAGTTCAAGTCATAGCCTATATCCGGTGTTTTAACTAGAAGTGCTGTCTTTCGAGGTAAGTGATGTTATTTTCTTTTCAAATGATATTATTTCTTCAATATCATTATGCTGAAATGTTGGTTGGAACTTTTTATCAAATTTGGAATTTTTTATTTCGGAGTTACTATTCATGAGTTACTATTCACGAGTTACTATTCATGAGTAACTATTCATGAGTTACTATTCACGAGTACTATTCACGAAACGTGATGATATTTTTTGTGAAATTTCTATCTTTTGGTGTCGGAGTTACTATTCACGAATACGGTATTATTCACCGAAAAATGAAATTTCTTCTTTTTGTCCAAAATATCTATTCTAGGTACTAGCTTTGATTGTATCCATGTTTTGATCATTCTTGAATTTTACTTCAGTATGATTATTTATGAAGTATTTTTTAACTCGGATTGTTTAGAGTACGAATCCTTAATACTTGTTATTTTGTTTCACTGGATTCGTTTCCTTTAAAATATTTTTCATCATCCTCAGTCCTAAATGATGGTGTTACTGAATATCTTTGGCCTGTAGTGCAAAGATGGTTGATTTTATTATGAATATCTTTGGCCCGTAGTGCAAAGATGTACAGGTGATGAGATGAATATGAACAATTGATGAATATCTTTGGCCCGTAGTGCAAAGATGAACAGGTGTTTAGATGAACATGACCAACTGATGAATATCTTTGGCCTGTAGTGCAAAGATGAATATTTGATTTGATTTGAGATATATATTGATTGATGTTACAGGGATAAAATATTGATGATGGACTTTTAAATTCATAGATGTTAGTAGATTTTATTCTCTACTTAACTCTTCTAATGAATTGTTGTTTCCACTGCAGTTGTTGATCTAAAACTTGTTGTCTATTGTATTCTATCAGATTTTTCCCTGTTGAAGACTAAAGATAATTTGTTGTACATTATCTTAGTCATAATATTCTTTACTGGGCTAGTTGAGCTCACCCTTTTCCTTGTTGTTCCATTTTTCTTCTCAGGAGGCGAGAATGTAGCGAGTACTAGTCGGGGTATGGAATGAAGATTCTAGAGAGAGTTGTTTAGTAGTCCTCACCATTTTTTGTAAAATTATGTATCAATAATTATGATGGGGATTTATTTGAATGTAGATATTGTCTAGATGATAATGTTTGTATTCAAACTCACAGCTTATGGGTGGTAAAAGTTGTAGTTGTTTCTGTACCATGTGTATTTGGCGACTCAGAATGGGTTGGATGGAATGGACCTATTTTGGGGGCGTCACACCAAGTCCATCTATGCACTACAGGCCACAGATGACTTTCAACAAAATATAAGCATGAGGATGATGACAATGATATAAGAATTCAATAAAACAAGTTCAAGAATTAATTTATCCAAGAACTAATAACGTCCAAATTGTTAACATGATACTGCTTTGTAGAGTAAAATTCAAGAATGCTCAGAAGAATATTTCCATGAAAAGATACTGGATGAAGCGCAAATATCAAGGATATTCCACTAATTTCATGGAGTATGGAAGTCAAAGTTTTAACCAATTGAGTATAATAAAGAATGGAATAACAAAATAAATCACCATGCATGCGGTACTTCGCATAGATAGGTTATTCCAACAGAATAATAATTAACGGAACCAGGTCATTCGTAAAGCACAGACAGGATGTTCCAACAGAATAATAAAGAATGAAATAATAACAGAAATCACCATGCATGCGATACTTCGCATAGACAGGTTATTCCAAAAGAATACCAATATAGACGGAACCAGGTCCGGCGTAAAATGCACAGACAGGATATTCCAACAGAATAATAATAAAGACGGAACCAGGTTCGACGTAAAACGCATAGACAGGATATTTCAACAGAATAATAAAGAATGAAATAACAGAAGAATTTCACCAAGTATAGGGTATCCCGCGTATACAGGTTATTCCAACAGAATAGTAAATAATGGAATAACATAAGTTCTCTTCATGAAGAAGAAAGAAAGAATACCCCTTATGAGTACAACAAATAATATTCCCTACCTTAGAAAGAAGAGTACTGGATATAGAAGTAGTGAAGTAGCAGAACACTTTTCTTCTTTCTCTCTATAATTTCTCTTTCTAGAGTTTCAGTGAATTCGTAAGAAATAATTAATGAATGAGCTTCTATTTATAGAAAAATGGACTGCATAGTAACTAACTCATGAACGGTACAGATTGATCTACTTTAATCTGACGGTCCATATTTAAAGCAAAATCTTTTAAATAAAATATAATATATTCTATTTATAATATAATAAAATGAATAACTTTATAAAAGATTTTACTATGCAAATACTATGCAAGCGCTATGCAAACACTATGCATAATAAAATATAATATATTCTAATTATTGTCTAATAAAACAGATAACTTTATAAAAGTATTCTGTTTTATATAAAAAGATTTTACTATACAAAACACTATGCATAATAGAATATAATATATTCTATTTATAGAATAACTTTATAAAAGTATTCTGTTTTATTACATTAATAATACCAATAAAACAAAACTGAGTGACTTATCACGTAAGCATCAATAATCAATACCATGTGCTACTAAGCAACCACGCGTATTACTGTACTTTTAACACCGGGAGTTTCAACTGTTAACAGTAAAACTTCCGCCGTTATTTTCATAAAGTATTTTTGTCGTTTTCTCAATCCAACAATAATTCCGTTGTGGGGTCCACCAATGATTGTACCGTCGTACGGATATTCCCTGAAAAAATATATTCCCCGACCAATCGAATATTATACAACAACTTGCATAATTTGCAAAATTTATAAATAATACCCACAACTATAACATTATATCAAATCCACACCATAATATTCAAAAATATTATTTCAAGAAAATTAAATCTTTATTCATAAAATCTGGGGTCTCACATGTTGTGTTGCGAGCATTTTCCCGGACTTTGGTCCGTGGTTTCATTTTTAGTTTGTATATACATATTATATATATATATATATATATATATATATATGAACTGTGTGTCGAACTTTGTTCGATGAGCCTAGACTTCGGTCTGGTGCATTTATTTGTTTTTCTATATATATATATTTATATATATAAACTGTGTCAAACTTTGTTCGATGAGCCTAAATTTTGGTCTGGTGCGTTTACTGCTTTAATATATATATACTTATATATATTAACTGTGTGTCGGACTTTGTTCGATGAGCATGGATTTTACATCCGGTGCGTTTAATCGCTTATATATATATATATATATATATATATATATATATATATATATATATATATATATATGAACTGTGTGTCGAACTTTGTTCGATGAGCCTAGACTTCGGTCTGGTGCATTTATTTGTTTTTCTATATATATATTTATATATATAAACTGTGTCAAACTTTGTTCGATGAGCCTAAATTTTGGTCTGGTGCGTTTATTGCTTTAATATATATATATATACTTATATATATTAACTGTGTGTCGGACTTTGTTCGATGAGCATGGATTTTACATCCGGTGCGTTTAATCGCTTATATATATATATATATATATATATATATATATATATATATATATATATATATATATATATATATATATATATATATATATATAAAGCGAGTAAACGCACCGGATGTTAAATCCAGGCTCATCGAACAAAGTTCGACAATAGTTTTATATATATATATATATATATATATATATATATATATATATATATATATATATATTCGTCCTGTCTGGAGTTTCCTTCGTTGCAGTTGATCACTTTTACAGCTTTATTTACATTCCGTCCCGCCTGGAGTTTCCTTCGTGGCGGTTGACCGTATTTACAACTTTATTTACATTTTGTCCCGCCTAGATTTTCCTCCGTTGCGGTTGATAGCTTTTACAACTTTATTTACATTTCTGATCCCTCGTGGAGGTGCTTCGTGGTTGGTGATCACGTCTGTATATATATTTACAGCTTTTATATATATACCTGCATACTGTTTTCATACAAATTGCAGTATCATGTGCGCCTAGGAATCATGTGATCACAGATTCAGCCCATTGGATCTAGATTCGGTTCCCATGATGGATATTTTCATCTGTAAGCAGCTTGTAAATTATTATGCGATGTATGAATTTCCTCATATGGTTTCCATACCCACGAGGTAGTCGACGTCATTTTGTATATTATTTTCGTATGGATGCCTCGCATCTGTAAAATAAAATCAATCAAGCCGAACACTTAATAAAATAGGAGTGTAAAAGGTCTTAATTACTATTGAGCATCAGGCTTTGAAAAACCTCTTTTATAAAACATCATTGACATATCTTGTTTAAAATTGAATTTTTACATAAATTCAAACCCTGTGTATATAGGTGCGAACAAGGCCTCGCACTACTTCCAAATAAAAGCACATTGACCCACACACACACACATTTAGATAATAGTTTCTTGGAAAGAGGCGGTCACCGTGGTAACACGGATGTCAGGGGGTGCCTAACACCTTCCCTCCGCATAATCAAGTCCCCGGACCCTAATGAATCTCGGTTTCACCGACCCGTTTAGAAGTGACATATCACTGGGTCAATGTGCAAACCTTTTCTCGGTTGTGTTGGTACAACCATATAAAAAACCAACTAGCGACTCTTAACAGTCCATCGTCGACATTATAAATGTCGGACCTTTTTCACTTGTTATTTCAAACAAATCTCACCTAAAATGAGAACTCCAAAGAACAAGTAACGGAAAGGGACATATAAAAATCCCGTCGTCGACAACATGCTGAGATCCTTGCTGTGAAAAATCATGCCTCCTTTCCGACCCTTGATCCATGTTGTTCTCGGATTAGTCATTTCTTTCAGAATAGCCTTAAAGTCCAGATCCAAATCACGTAAGTGAGCATACTGGCAATTTATAGGCACTCATAACTTGTAATATGTGTTGATGGCGTCGACACTGAATGGAACTAATCTACACTGAACAAAAGCGTTGAAAGGGGACTTGTCCTCGGCGTTAGCATAAAATTCTTTGACCACACTTACAACGGCTGCCTCGGGTTCCTCCGTGAACTTGTACCACCCATTCTGATATATCGGTTGCATCATTTCACTGTCGACATGGTCCGGTGCAAACCCTCGCTCCGGTGTAAGTTATTTTGTTACCATGTAGTCGTAACGGTTGGCGGCGGCATTTTTGAATTTGCGGTGGTTGAAGGTTCGTGATGGTGGCGTGGTGCCAGAACTCTCTCCCCGTTGTCGTTTTGACTGCCATTGAATTGAAAATCAGTAAGCTTTATCAACAAAATTCCCCCCAAACTTCACTCATACATTTGTTATCATGTAGTCGTAACGGTCGGCGGTGGCACTTTTGAATTTACGGCGGTTGAAGATTCGTGATGGTGGTGTGGTGCCAGAACTCTCTCCCCGTTGTCGTTTTGACGCCATTGAATTGAAAATCAGTAAACTTTATCAACAAAATTCCCCCCAAACTTCACTCATACAATCTGTCAAACACTTGGGGTGCACACTATTCTATCCCCCAAACTTGATGATTTTGCTTCTACTATGGTGATAAAAGATGAAGAATTGGAAGACAAGTGACTCACTCTCAAGTGCAATATGAATTCCCTCAATAATAACCCTCATTCGTAGCTTTTTGAGTTTGAGTTGAATGTATGCGGTGAACTTGGGTTGTGAGGGTGAGAATATATTGAGATGATAGGATGGTGCAAGGTTGTGGTGTAAAGTAATGGGTTAGTGGGTAATTGTGTTAATGAAGTGGGATGATGGAGTTTAAGTTGCCAAAAACATGGGTAGAGTGAGTGGGTGTTTCAGTTGAGAGTGGATTTGATAATTGATAAAGAAGAAGAAGTAGTGGGCTCAAAACGGAACTGCCGATTCTTTGTTGGTTCGAATTTAGAACCCCCGCCCCGGTGGGGGGGGGGAGTATTGTTAACTGGTCTGTTTTGCTTTTTTTTTTTCCTTCAACTCCAAACCATTATCATATTAAGTACCTGCAAAATAATGAAACCTAAATATGAGTAGATTTTTTGCAATTTTTTTTTGCTAAATTTAGACTAAAATAAATAAATTCGGGGATAACAAAACTGCATGGGGAAACCCAATCGAAATATATCAAAGACATCATAGGATATACCCTATGATGTGAGGACCATAAAAGGTTACATGCAGATGCCCTATAAATAGACAAGAGACATTTTATGCCAAAACATAAACAAGAAAACAATCGTCAAGAAGCCCGAACATGGAACATCAGAAACCAACTACTGACGCCAATCAACGAAACCGTCGTGAGTACTAAACAACCTCAGGAAAGCCAACCGAACACAGCTACCTCAACGACGAAACCATCCCAGCCAGCCGAAGGCCACTGAAAACCATCTGGAAGAAATCAAAGCCACATATGGCTGAACTGGCCGAAACTGAATCTACACTCTACGAAGACCCCACTCTACGAAGATCCACTCTACGAAGATCCACTTACGAAACCTCATTCTATAAAGACCCACTATAAGATGAACCACTCTATGAAGCCTCACTCTACGAAGACCCACTCTACGAAGCCCCACTCTACGAGTCCCCACCAAGCCGAGGAACTAGAACCCAAAACCCCACTCTATGAAGACCCGCTCTTAGAAGCCCCACTCTACTAGTCCCCACCAAGCCGAGGAGCTAGAAGCCAAAACCCCGAAACCAAACCAATCAGACATCACTTCACTAGGCCTGTAATTGCCAGACTGCAACTTGAGACAAATGAGACAATTATATAGCTAGTTGTCGAAACCATGGCCTGTCTTTGACCTTCTGAAATTTACGAACAGTGAGCAATTTACAATTCATAAGGTACATGATACTGCGAACAATGATTCTAGAAGGGGTAGGCCCTAACCATGAAGCCTACCATTACGTTATTGGCATATATGGTACACGATAGCAGCAAATCCAAGGTGTAGGATGCCATGATGTATAGTGCCTTTGGGGTGGGTGATAATGTATTCGGTAAATTTTTAGCAATTTTAAGCATGATGGTAGGATTTATCTAAAATGACTTATACTAAATAATATTCTAAACTATTATCTAACTAATATGGATAAAATTATGAAGAATAAAAGTACGATTGGGTTGCCTCCCAATTAGCGCTTGATTTTATGTCGTTCAGCCTGACTACTTCATATTTATGGTACGTCGGATAATGTGATTGTGATGACATCCATGTTGGATTAGCCACCCTAATAATGCTTCAGCCTCTAACCGTTGACCTTGAATGTTTCCAATGGATTTCTACTGTAGAGTTCAACGGCGCCGTGTGAGAAAACTCTTTTGATGGTAAATGGACCCGACCATCCTGATTTTAGCTTCCCTAGGAACAACCTCAACCTTGAGTTAAACAGTAGTACTGATTGCCCCGGCTCAAACATTCTTTGCATAATTTTCTGGTCGTGCCATTTCTTTACCTTTTCTTTGTATAACATCTAGTTCCCGTAAGCTTGAAGTGGGAATTCATCGAGCTCGTTTAACTAAAGTAGTCTTTTAATTTTCACCCACAGCTGCTTGATTGAAGTTCAGTTTCTGAATAGCCCAGTAGGCTTTGTGTTGTAACTCCACAAGCAGGTGACATGCTTTCCCATAGACCATTTGATATGGTGACAAACCAATTGGTGTTTTGTACGCAGTTCAATAGGCCCATAGCACATCATCCAACCTGAGAGACAAATCCTTTCTATTCAGGTTTACCACCTTTTCCAAGATTCTCTTCACTTCCCTATTCGAAACTTTAGCCTGCCCACTTGTTTGGGGATGATATGTCGTTGCCACCTTATGGTTGACCCCATACTTCGCCAAAATAGTTGTAAACGATCGGTTGCAGAAGTGACTACCTTCATCACTTATAATAGCTCTTAGCGTGCCAAATCTCGTAAAAATATTCTTCTACAAGAATTTGAGAACCACTTTGGCATCGTTAGTTGGGAGTGCTACGACTTCAACCCATTTTGATACATAGTCAACTGCAAACAAAATATATTGATTACTGAATCATGAAGGAAATGGCCCCATAAAATCAATGCCACAAACGTCAAAAATTTCAACTTCCAAGATCGTTTGTAATGGCATCTCATTCCTTTTCAATATGTTTCCCACCCTTTGACATTTATCACAAATTTTAACAAACTGGAGGGCATCCTTAAATAGTGTAGGCCAATAAAACTCATCTTGAAACACTTTTATCGTTGTTCTCTCACTACCATAATGTCCCCCATATGCAGATGAATGACATTCATGTAGTATGTTCTTCACTTCACTGTAGGGTACACACCTTCTAATCATCTTGTCGGCACACTGTTTGAATAAGTAAGGGTCATCCCAAATATACCACTTGACATCATGAAGGAATTTCTTTTTCTGCTGTCATGTAAGATCAGGGGGAAGAATGTTGCTCACTAGATGATTAGCGAAGTGCGTGTACCATGGAAATTCTGCATTTATCCGAAACAGCTGCTCATCACGAAATGACTCATTGATTACACATCTGTCCTCTTCCTTTTTATCCTGATTTTCCAATCTTGACAAATGATCTACAACTTGATTCTCCATCCCCTTTCTATCTTTTATTTCCAAATCGAATTCTTGTAGAAAGAGAATCCATCAGATAAGGCGTGGCTTAGCATATTTTTTCAAAATTAAGTACCGAATAACCGAGTGATCTGTATAAATCACTACCTTTGTCCCGATCAAATATGCCCAGAATTTATCCAATACATGCACCACTGCCAGTAATTCCTTTTTTGTAGTTGTGTAATTCATTTGGGTCTCCGTAAGTGTTTTACTGGCATAGTATATGGCATAGAATACCTTCTCTTGGCGTTGACCCAAAACAGCCCCAAACGCATAGTCGCTTGCATCAAACACTAACTCGAAGGGCATGTTCCAATCCGGTGTGACGATAACGGGCGCTGTAGTTAATTTCTTCTTTAGTAGCTCGAATGACAATTTGCACTCCTCATTAAACTTAAAAATCAAATCCTTCTCTAAAAGACTACACAAAGGTTTTGCAATTTTAGAGAAGTCTTTTATAAATCTCCTGTAGAACCCAACATGTCCCAAAAAGCTTCAAATTCCCTTAACTAAACTTGGTGGAGGAAGTTTTTCAATCGTTTCCAGCTTCGCTTTATTAGACTCTAATCCTTGAGCCTAGACCTTGTGCCCCAAAATTATGCCTTCTTCAACTATGAAGTGGCACTTTTCCTAGTTAAGTACCAGATTTGTGTCTATACATCTTTGTAAAACCATCACCAAATTCTCTAGACAAGCATCAAAATCATCTCCATAGAAAAAAAAAATCGTTCATGAAGACTTCAACATTTTTCTCCACCATGTCTGAGAAGATGGCCATCATACACCTTTGGAAGGTAGCGGGTGCATTACACAAGCCGAATGACATTCTCCTGAATTCGAATGTGCCGTATGGGCACGTGAAAGTAGTCTTCTCTTGGTCTTCAGGAGCAATGACAATCTAATTATATCCTGAATACCCATCCAATAAGCAGTAGTACTCGTGTCCCTATCCAACACTTGATCGATAAAGGGCAAAGGAAAATGATCTTCACGGGCCGCCTTGTTCAACTTCCTGTAGTCCATGCAAACCCTCCAACCAATCACTGTCCTTGTCAAAATTAGCTAATTATTATCAGTTTGCACCACAGTCATTCCTCTTTTTTCGGCACACATTGAACCAGACTGACCCACTTACTATCGAAAATTGGGTAGATGATACCTACATCAAACCATTTCAGGATTTCTTTCTTCACTAATTCTTTCATGATTGGATTGAGCCATCTTTGTTGCTCCACTATCGGTTTTGCATCGTCTTCCATCAAAAACTTTTGCATACAAAAGGATTGGCTGATTCCTTTGATATCTACAATTTTCCATCCTATGGTCGATTTATGTTCTCTAAGCACTCTCAAAAAATTGTTTTCTAGTAATTCGTTAAGTGCAGCAGAAATAATAACAGGTAAAAAACTAGAAATACCTGAGATGTTTAGGTAGTGGCTTAAGTTCAAGAGTAGGTGGCTCCTCCAATGACGGTTTCATCCTTGTTGTGGCTTTTTCATCATTGTGCAATGGTTCAAAGGGTGCTTTAAATCTGCTAACTCGTGGCAGGGAGTCTAGCATCTGCAAGTAATCCACAAATTCGGGATCATCTAATTCTTCATCTCCTAATAATGTCGTTTCCAATGGATTGTTAACCAAACTCTTTCCCATGTCTTCGCTGATTATATTATCAATGATATCCATCCTGAAACACTCTTCTTCATCCGTAGGGAATTTCATGGCCTTAAAAACATTAAACTTTACTTCTTGATCGTGGACCCTCACAGTTAGTTCACCTTTTTGTACGCCGATGAGTGTTCTACCCGTAGCCAAGAAAGGTCTCCCTAGGATAATTTGTATGTTCTTATCTTCCTCAAAATCTAGAATTATGAAATCCGCAGGGAATATAAAATTGTCAACCTTTACCAATATGTCCTTCACAATGCCTCTCGGGTACGTGACTGAACTATCCGCCAACTGCAATGAGATGTTCGTAGGCTTTGGAGTTGGCAGACCCAATACTGTATAAACTTGTAACGGCATAAGGTTCACACTTGCCCCCAAATTACACAAACATTTGTTGAACGCCATATTCCCAATCGTGCATGGAATGGTGAAACTCCCCTGATCTTTCAACTTTGGTGGCATCTTTCGGTGTAAAACCGCACTACACTCCTTTGTTAATGCCACTATTTCAAAATCTTCCAACTTTTTTTCCCTAGACAAAATCCCTTTCATGAATTTCACATAAATTGGTATTTACTCTAGGGCTTCTGCGAAAGAGATGTTAATCTGAAGTTTCTTAAAAACTTCCAACAATTTTGCAAACTGCTTATCTAATTTCTTCTTTTGGACTCTCTGCTGAAACGGTGGGGGAGGATAAACTACCGGTTCATTAACTGTCCTACTCTTTTCCACTTGTTTTTCTTCCCCTGTCTGATCTCCACCACTTTATTTTCACTGTCGGTCTCAACTTCCATTGTAGCCAAATTTTCTGTTTTCTAAGCCTCAATCTGTTTTCTACTTCGCAACATAATTGCCCGACATTGCTCGTGATTACCTTTTGGATTTTTCTCTGTATCACTTGGTAATGTTCCTTGAGTCCTGTTATTCAATGCAAAAGCTATCTGTCCCATCTAATTTTCTAAATTCTTGATGGCTATTTCTTGTGATTTCACGGCTATGCTTGGTTTTTCATAGCTACCTCGTTGCTTGTTATGTACTTGGACAACAACTCTGTTAGAGTTTATGCCCTAGAGGCTAATTATTTGATATAATTGCTTAACATTTTGATATTATATTTGATTGAATAAATGAATGATTTTATTATTGTTTTATTTACTACGTTATATAAATAGTAACATAATAAAATTCCTTAGAATAGTGATACAAATTATATAGTTTCAAGTATGTGACTTGAACATGAGATTATATAATTACTGTAAGACCTCAACTTTTATAAATAAAGATGAATTTTCTATAAATATCATTTTTGAATATTATGGAGTAAATTTGATATAATGTTATAGTTGTGGGTAATATTTATAAATTTTGCAAAGTACGCAAGTTGTTATATAATATTCGATTGGTCGGGGAATATTCGTTTTAACAGGGAATATTTGTACAACGGCACAATCATTGGTGGACCCCACAACGGAATTATTGTCAGATTGAGAAAACGACAAAAATATTTTATTGAAAATAACGACGGAAGTTTTACCATTAATACTGTTGAACTACTCGGTAGTAAAAGTACAGTAATATGCGTGGTTGCATAGTAGCACACGATATTGATTATTGATGCTTATGTGATAAGTCACTCAGTTTTATTTTATTGGTATTATTAATGTAATAAAACAGAAAAGCTTTTTATATAAAATAGAATACTTTTATAAAGTTATTCATTTTATTAGGCTAATAGTAAAATCTTTTTATATAAAATAGAATACTTTTATAAAGTTATCTATTTTATTAGACAATAATTAGAATATATTATATTTTATTATGAATAGTGTTTGTATAGTGCCTGCATAGTATTTGCATAGTAAAATCTTTTATAAAGTTATTCATTTTATTATATTATAAATAGAATATATTATATTTTATTTAAAAGATTTTGCTTTAAATATGGACCGTCAGATTAAAGTAAATCAATATGGACCGTTCATGAGTTAGCTATTATGCAGTCCATTTTTCTATAAATAGAAGCTCATTCCTTCATTATTTCTTACGAATTCACTGAAACTCTAGAGAGAAAAATTATAGAGAGAAATAAGAAAAGTATTTTGTTACTTCCATACTCTTATATTCAGTTTATTTTACGGTAAGGGATATTAATTCTTTTGTATTCATGAAGAGAACTTTTGTTATTCCATTCTTTATTATTCTACTGGAATAACCAGTATACGCGGACTACCCTATACTTTGTGACATTCTTCTAATATTCCGTCTTTATTATTATTCTGTTAGAATATCCTGTCTGTGCGTTTTACGCCGAACCTGGTTCCGTCTTTATTATTATTCTGTTGGAATATTCTGTCTGTGCGTTTTACGCCGGACCTTGTTCCGTCTTTATTATTATTCTGTTGGAATATCATGTCTGTGCATTTTATGTCGGACCTGGTTTTGTCTTTATTATTCTCTTGGAACATCTTGTCGGTGCGAATTTCACCTGACCTGATTCCGTTACTTAATATTCTGTTGGAATAACCTGTCTATGCGAAGTACCGCATGCATGGTGATTTCTTTTGTCATTCCATTCGTTATTATACTCAGTTGGTTAAAGTTTTGACTTCTATACTCCATGAAATTAGTGGAATATCATTGATATTTGCGCTTCATCCAGTATCTTTTCATGAAAATATTCTTCTGAGCATTCTTGAATTTTACTCTAAAAAGCAGTATCATGTTGACAATTTGGACATTATTAGTTCCTAAATAAATTAATTCTTGAACTTGTTTTATTGAATTTTTATATCATTGTCATCATCCTCATGTTTATATTTTTTTCAAAGTCATTTATGGCCTGTAGTGCATAGATGGACTTGGTATGATTATGACCAGGGATTATTCGGTGTAATCATGACTGTAATGTTACAAATCATGTGGTAAAAGTCCTCATTGGCCCGTAGTGCATTGATGGACAGTTGTTAGCATGATCATGACCATTAATGAATACACAAATATTCTTGGCCCGTACTGCATGGATAATTGTGGTCGTGATACTAAAGAATATCCTTGGCCATAGTACAGGGGTGATTCGATGCTGTGGATTATTTATTAAGTTGAGTCTCAGCGATAAAAGTTATGAAAAACCTTTTAAATCATAGACGGTAGTAGATTTTATTCTCTACTTGACTCTTCTAATGGATTGCTTGTTTCCGCTGCAGTTAAACTTGATGTTTGTTATATTGTATCAGTTTATTACTGTTTAAGGCTAATAATAATTTATTCTGCATTATCTTAGTCATAATATTTCTTACTGGGCTAGTTGAGCTCACCCTTTCTTTCACTGTTCTCTTCAGGAAATGAGAACATAGCAGGGATTAGTCGTGGAACGGAGTGACGGTCCAGATGATAGCATTAGTAGTCCTCGCTATTCTATGAAATAGTGTAATAATAAATTTAATGAGGACCCCATTGAGTTTGTATATTGTCTAGATGATAATATTTGTATTAAAACTCACAGTATATGTTTAGTCGTATTTTACGCGACTGTTGTATAATTAAGTTGTATTTGAATTTTTGTACCATGTATTTGGTGACTCAAAATGGGTGATGTATACCTATTTTGGGGGCGTCACAATTACAATTAGTATCATTGCTCTTGAATGTCCCTAATTGAGTATCATTGTTGATAGGAAAATAATGATGCATTGAGACTAGTATAAGGATTGACTAATGACCAAATCTCATTAGTTAGAAATATATGAAATATTAAGTCAATGCATAGGTACGTGTTAGAGAATGATGTTAAGTCGGAAGCATGGATAAAGCAGATCACCAAGATATTTGATGGCTTGGGATGCTCCGAGAAACAAAAGGTTCCCTTTGTCGCCTTTATGTTGCAAGGAGAGGTAGATTACTGGTGGGAATCGATAAAGCGTACTCAACCTACCGCACTGAAAATGTCTTGGGAGAAGTTCCAAGAACTATTCAACGACATGTACTTTCCCGAAAGTATTCGTCACATGAAGGAGGTGGAGTTCATCAAGTTAGAACAAAATAATATGACCGTGTCGCAGTACAAAGAAAGTTTGCCAAGTTATCCTGGTTTGTGTCCCACTTTGTGGATAATTAAGAGTGAATGACGTGGATGTTTTTAAGAGGTTTGAAGCTGGAGATACGTCAACATCTTATTTCTCATAAACTGTGTTTGTATTCAGATGTTGTAAATAGGGCTCAGTTAGTGTAGCGCGATAACGAGTCAACGCGACCAAAAGAGAGCAGCCGGCAAAATGATAATACCAGCGAGAGCGATTATCAAAGCGGTGATAACAAGCGTGGAGGGAATCAACTGGCTAGAAATGGTAACCACTTTGGTGGTAATCAGGGCCAAAACAATAAGAATGGACATTTCAAGAAGAGGAGATTCAACAATGATGGAAAGACATCAGCACCAGCACCCGTTATTAAGGAAGGAGAAGGACCACCTATCATATGCTTCAAATGCGGAGGGGAGGGACACATCAGTCTAAACTGGGTGATGCCGTCCAAAGCATGTTATAATTGTGGAAGAGAAGGTCACTAAGCCCGATTTTATCATTCACCGAAGACAAGTTCAGCTAGGATGGAGGCACCAAAGGCCGTCCCAGAAAAGTCAAATCCGGTAGTGCAAGGGAGAGCGTTTTTTGTGACCTCCTAGAAAGAAAGGAACCCGAATGAGGTCATCACGGGTAAGCTTATCATAAACTCTAGCGAATTCTATACTTTATTTGATACCGGTTCTACCCATTCTTTTATTTCTCCTACTTGCGCTCAACGATTAAATTGACTCCAGAGAAATTAGACTTTGACTTATCTGTGGAAACTCCATTGGGAGAAACCTTCATTACATCCACTGTTTATAAGTCTTTTTTGGTTCAAATCGGTACCCTCATATTACCTGTCGATCTTATTTCATTGAAAATACTTGCATTTGACGTGATTCTAGAGATTGATTGGTTAACTACTTATCATGAAAAAATTGATTGTTTTCGTAAGGTTGTTAGTTTTCATATTCCTAATCAATCTATTATGAGAATTCAAGCGACCAAACCATTAAAATCAATCGCGGTCATCTAAAGCCATAAAGTTATTCGTTTATTAAAAAACGGATGTCAAGCTTTCTTAGCCAACGTCACAGATCTAAACAAAAATACGTCAATTTTGAATTATATTTCTATTGTTAATAAATTTCCTGACGTATTCCCTGAAGAACTTTCTGGCAAACCCCCAAAGCATGAAATTGAATTTTGTATCGACCTTGAACCTGGTACAAAACCCATTTCCAAAGCCCCATATCGAATGGCTCCTATTGAACTTCAGGAGTTAAAGACTCAACTGTAGGAATTGTTAGATATTGGCTTTATTCATCCTAGTACTTCTCCTTGAGGTGCTCCTGTTCTATTCGTGAAGAAGAAAGATGGGAATATGCGACTTTGTATTGATTATCGGGAGTTGAATCATGTCACCATAAAAAATAGGTACCCATTGCCACGTATTGATGACCTGTTTGACCAGTTGCAAGGAGCCAAATTCTTTTCAAAGATAGATCTTCATTCTGGATATCACCAATTGAAGATTAGAACAGATGATATTCCAAAGACGGCTTTCAGAACTCGGTACGGGCATTATGAATTCCTAGTCATGTCCTTTGGATTGACTAATGCTCCTGCTGCCTTCATTGATATGATGAACCGAGTATTCAAGGAATATTTGGATCTCTTTGTGGTCGTCTTTATTGATGACATCCTTATTTATTCCAAAAGTCGTGAAGATCATGAATAACACTTGAGGCAGACACTCCAAAAGCTTTGTGAATACAAGCTTTATGCCAAGTTGAAGAAATGCGAGTTTTGGCTTGAAGAAGTAGCATTCCTTGGGCACGTGGTATCAAGTCATGGAATATCGTTGACCCAGCAAAGATTGAAGCTATTCAAAGCTGGGAGCAACCTAAATCAGTGATCGAAGTACGTAGCTTTCTCGGCTTAGCTGGTTATTATCGGAGATTCGTAGAAGGGTTTTCTCGAATAACTACTCCATTAACTTAGCTGACTCAGAAAGATACAAAGTTCGATTGGAGCGAAGAATGTGAGAAGAGTTTTCAAGAACTCAAGAGGAGACTCATTTCAGCACCTGTTCTGACAATACCATCTGGCTCGGAGGGATTTGTCATCTACAGTGATGCTTCGGGCAAAGGGTTGGGATGTGTTCTCATGCAACATGGGAAAGTCATAGCATATGCCTCAAGATAACTCAAAGAATATGAGAGGAATTATCCTACTCATGACCTAGAGTTAGCAGCTGTTGTCTTCGCACTTAAAATTTGGAGGCATTACTTGTATGGGGAGAAGGTGGAGATCTTTACGGATCATAAAAGCCTCAAATATTTCTTCACTCAAAAGGAACTCAACATGCGACAATGACGTTGGCTTGAACTGTTGAAAGATTATGATCATACCATCCAATACCATCCTGGAAAAGTGAACGTGGTAGCTGACGCATTGAGTAGAAGATCGTATGCAAGTACGAGTGCGATATTGTCAACACAAAGGCCCATTTTGTGTGACTTGCAAAGGATGGAGATAGAGTTAAAGACTCCAGGGACCCATGTGATGATGGCGAATATACGAGTAGAACCAACTTTAATTGATAAAGTTAAAGTTGCTCAAGCTATAGACCTAGAGCTGATGCGTATGAGGAAAAAAGTGCAAGAAGGTGCTATGCCAAAAGCAAGAATCGATGAAGAAGGAATATTTCGAGTCAAATCTAGACTTTGTGTTCCTAACGACCCTGATTTAAAGTATAAAATCATGATGGAGGCGCACAACACACCGTTTGTAATCCATCCTGTGAGTACCAAATGTATCATGATATTCGTCATACATTTTTGTGGAGCAATATGAAGAGAGAGATAGCGTTGTTTATCTCAAGGTGTCTAACTTGTCAACGAGTTAAAGCGGAGTATCAAGTACCAAAAGGTCCATTGCAACCACTTGAAATTCCAGAATGGAAGTGGGAGCACATTACCATGGATTTCGTTACCGGTCTTCCTAAGGTTTCTCAAGGTATAGATGCGATTTGGGTCATTGTTGATAGATTGACCAAGTCTGCTCATTTCTTACCGATACGTGAAACTTATACACTTGAACGTCTAGCACGTATGTACATAAACGAGATTGTAAGACTGTATGGTATGCCAGTATCCATAGTTTCTGATCGAGACCCAAGATTTACTTCACGATTTTGGGTTAGTTTGCAGAAAGCTATGGGCACAGATTTACGATTTAGCTCGGCATATCATCCTTAGACGGACGGGCAATCAAATAGGACTATTCAAACTCTTGAAGATTTATTAAGACTCTGTGTCCTTGACTTCAAGGGAAGTTGGGATAAGTTCTTACCATTGGTGGAGTTTTCCTACAACAACAGTTATCAAGCAAGTATTGGCATGGCTCCATTTGAGGCGTTGTATGGAAGAAAGTGTCATTCTCCAGTATGCTGGGATGAGGTGGGAGAAGCAATATTGTTGGGACCAGAGTTGGTACGTATGACTACAGAAAAGATTCAAACGATCCGACAACGTATAAAATCCACACAAGATTGGCAAAAGAGTTATGTTGATCTTCATCGAAAGGACGTAAAATTCAATATAGGAGATCATGTGTTGTTACATGTTGCTCCGTGGAAAGGAGTTACGAGATTTGGAAATAGAGGAAAACTCAATCCTTGATTCATCGGCCCATTTTTAATCCTCGTCCGAGTAGGAACTGTGGCCTATAGACTCGCTTTACCACCAAGTATGTCTCGGGTTCATAACGTTTTTCACATATCCATGTTACGTAAATATGTGAAAGACCCGAACAACATTATTGAGTTAGAACCGAACGAAATAGCGGAAGATTTGACGTCTGAAGAGCTTCATGTTCAAATCTTGGATAAGAAGGAACTATATTCTACGCTCCAAGGTTATACCTCAAGTCAAAGTTTTGTGGAGAAACCACGATATTGAGTAAATGACTTGGGAGTTAGAATCTGAAATGAAATCAAGGTATCCTTACCTCTTCGACATACCAGGTACGTACCCTAATTTCGAGGGCAAAATTTTATAAGAAGGGGAGGTTGTAAGACCCCAACTTTTATAAATAAAGATGAATTTACTATAAATATCATTTTTGAATATTATGGAGTAAATTTGATATAATGTTATAGTTGTGGGTAATATTTATAAATTTTGCAAAGTACGCAAGTTGTTATATAATATTTGATTGGTCGGGGAATATTCGTTTTAATAAGGAATATTTGTACAACGGCACAATCATTGGTGGATCTCACAACGGAATTATTGTCGGATTGAGAAAACGTCAAAAATATTTTATTAAAAATAACGGTGGAAGTTTTACCATTAATACTGTTGAACTACTCAGTAGTAAAAGTACAGTAATACGCGTGGTTACATAGTAGCACACGGTATTGAGTATTGATGCTTATGTGATAAGTCACTCAGTTTTATTTTATTAGTATTATTAACGTAATAAAACAGAAAAACTTTTTATATAAAATAGAATACTTTTATAAAGTTATTCATTTTATTAGGCTAATAGTAAAATCTTTTTATATAAAACAGAATACTTTTATAAAGTTATCTATTTTATTAGACAATAATTAGAATATATTATATTTTATTATGAATAGTGTTTGCATAGTGCCTGCATAGTGTTTGCATAGTAAAATCTTTTATAAAGTTATTCGTTTTATTAGATTATAAATAGAATATATTATATTTTATTTAAAAGATTTTTGCTTTAAATATGGACCGTCAGATTAAAGTAAATCAATCTGGACCGTTCATGAGTTAGTTACTATGCAGTCCATTTTTCTATAAATAGAAGCTCATTCCTTCATTATTTCTTACGAATTCACTGAAACTCTAGAGAGAGAAATTATAGAGAGAAATAAGAAAAGTATTTTGCTACTTCCATACTCTTATATTCAGTTTATTTTACGGTAAGGGATATTATTTCTTTTGTATTCATGAAGAGAACTTTTGTTATTCCATTCTTTATTATTCTACTGGAATAACCAGTATACGCGGACTACCCTATACTTGGAGACATTCTTCTAATATTTCATCTTTACTATTATTCTGTTGGAATATCCTGTCTGTGCATTTTACGTCGGACCTGATTCCGTCTTTATTATTATTCTTTTGGAATATCATGTTTATTTTTATGCCGGACCTGATTCCGTCTTTATTATTATTCTGTTGGAATATCATGTCTGTGCATTTTATGCCGGACCTGGTTCTGTCTTTATTATTCTGTTGGAACATCATGTCGGTGCAAATTTCGCCGAACCTGATTCCGTTACTTATTATTCTGTTCGAATAACCTGTCTATGCGAAGTACCGCGTGCATGGTGATTTCTTTTGTTATTCCATTCGTTGTTATACTCAGTTGGTTAAAGTTTTGACTTCTATACTCCAATGAAATTAGTGGAATATCCTTGATATTTGCGCTTCATCCAGTATCTTCTCATGAAAATATTCTTCTAAGCATTCTTGAATTTTACTCTGAAAAGAAGTATCATGTTGACAATTTTGACGTTATTAGTTCCTGGATAAATTAATTCTTGACTTGTTTTATTGAATTCTTATATCATTGTCATCATCCTCGTGTTTATATTTTTTTTGAAAGTCATATGTGGCCTTTAGTGCATAGATGGACTTGGTATAATAATGACCAGGGATTATTCGGTGTAATCATGACTGTAATGTTACAAATGATATGGTAAAAGTACTCACTGGCCCGTAGTACATTGATGGACAGTTGTTGGCATGATCATGACCATTAATGAATACACAAATATTCTTGGCTCGTAGTGCGTGGATAATTATGGTCGTGATACTAAAGAATATCCTTGGCCGTAATGCAGGGGTGATTCGATGATGTGGATTATTATTAAGTTGAGTCTCAGCGATAAAAGTCATGAAAAACCTTTTAAATCATAGAAGATAGTAGATTTTATTCTCTACTTGGCTCTTCTAATGGATTGCTTGTTTTCGCTGCAGTTAAACTTGATGTTTGTTATATTATATCAGTTTAACACTGTTTAAGGCTAATGATAATTTATTCTGCTTTATCTTAGTCATAATATTTCTTACTGGGCTGGTTGAGCTCACCCTTTCTTTCACTGTTCTCTTCAGGAAATGAGAACGTAGCAGGGACTAGTCGGGGAACGGAGTGACGGTCCAGATGATAGCATTAGTAGTCCTCACTATTCTATGAAATAGTGTAATAATAAATTTAATGAGGGCCCCATTAAGTTTGTATATTGTCTAGATGACAATATTTGTATTAAAACGCACAGTATATGTTTAGTCGTATTTTACGCGACTGTTGTATAATTAAGTTGTATTTAAATTTTTGTACCATGTATTTGGCGACTCGAGATGGGTGATGTATACCTATTTTGGGGGCGTCACGAATTACAATTAGTATCATTGCTCTTGAAAGTCCCTAGTTGAGTATCATTGTTGATAGGAAAATAATGATGCATTGAGACTAGTATATGGATTGACTGATGACCAAATCTCATTAGTTATAAATATATGAGATATTAAGTCAATGCATAGGTACGTGTTAGAGAATGATGTACTGGACAGACCCACCATGAGAATTCTATGTGGAGCATTGTGCAAAGTGTCATTAGCGATTCTTATAGTGACAATGATGTAATGGTCCTCTGACCTGAAATCACTATATTACTACATGAGAATTTATGTACTTTGATATCATTAAAGGTCACCTTTAATAGGGTGGACTATAAAGGTGATTGTTGGATACATCATGAATCGTGTGAAGAATATGAGTGATCTAGATTAAATTTAACCCTCCTATATATTAGGGGTGATATCCATAGGCCTCTTGATTGAGTAGGACTATGAAATGCCTGGTCGTGCTCAAATAGTGATATGTTTCATATAGTCTACTCATTGTTCAAGAAAACTCATATTAAATTATAAAGAGTATGACACATTTCATGACTCGAGTTTAATATAAGATATCAAGGTCAAAAGGATTAATTTACATTGAAACATTGGTCACAAAAAGGTTGCATCGAATCATCGGTCTTATTATTACTTGGGTAGCAGTGATGCATTACCAGATGTCGCTCACAGTTTATAATTTTATAATATGATATTAAAATTATTGTCAACGTAATAATAACCTATAGGGTCACACACAAAGAACGTAATTAAAAGAGAATTAGAAGAAAGATTGACTGTAAATTACAGTATTGTGTGTTGTGAAATATTATACTAAATGTAAGACCAATATTGTGATTATAAGTCTTGTGAACGCAGATAACTATATTGTAGCAGTAATCAATGGAAAAGGCAAGTTTTCTAACTCAACCTTGAGTTATATCTTTTCAAATATTATGGTGGTTAATTATTGTTGATTAGGCCACGTTTGAGAATTTATTGTTGATTATTCGCAATTAGTGCATGTTTATTAATTTAAATTGAATTAGTGACTCTAAGAATATATATTTGGAGAATAATTGTTATTGGATGTTCATATCCGTAGAAAGCTATTAGTGATTGCAAATAGTACAGTCAAATTCTGTCTATTGTTAAATCGTGTTGAGAAATGTCTTAGCCAATTGTTCTGGCAAGACGAACATTTGATAGAACTTGATAGGTTCGTATAGCTTTAACTAACAACAATCGACACATTCCTCTAATTATTTTCTTAACCCTGAATAATTCACCTAAATCCTTCACAGAAATTTGAAATCCTCAAAATTCATTCTTAAAATTATCAAACGCATACACTTATTTTCTGTCTAGGTTCTAATTTTGAACCTTAAATCAATTAATAAAAATTTTAAAAATGTACAAAATTCTCGGGTTGTCACATTCACCCCTTCTTCTAAAAATTCTACCTGAAATTTACCTTACACCTTATACCTTGAACCATTCACCATTCATCATACACCATTCACACACATTCTGTGAAACCCCAGATTTTATGAATAAAGAATTAATTTTCTCGAAATAATTTTTTAATATTATGGTGTAAATTTGAGATAATATTATAGTTGTGGGTAGTATTTATAAATTTTGTAAAGTATGCAAGTTGTTATATTATATTCGATTGGTCAGGGAATATTCTTTGTGTGTCGGAAAATATTCGTACGACGGTACAATTATTGGTGGACCCCACAACAGAATTATTGTCGGATTGAGAAAACGACAAAAATATTTTATTGAAAATAACGGCGGAAGTTTTACCGTTGATACTGTTGAACTACTGGGTGGTAAAAGTATAGTAATACGCGTTGTTGCATAGTAGCACACGGTATTGATTATTGATATTTATATGAGAAGTCGCTCAGTTTGATTCAATTATTGTCGATTAATAATATGAATTATTATAGCGATGATGACGTTTTGTTTTATTCGTATTATTAACGTAATAAAACAGAAACATTTTTTTTATATAAAACAGAATATTTTATTAAAGTTATTATATAAATAGAATATATTATATTTTATTATGCATAGTGTTGCATAGTGTTTTGCATAGTGTTGCATAGTGTTTTGCATAGTGTTGCATAGTGTTTGCATAGTAAAAATCTTTTTATATAAATAGAATATATTATATTTTATTTAAAAGATTTTTCTTTAAATATGGACCGTCAGATTAAAGTAAATCAATCTGGATCGTTCATGGATTAGTTACTATGCATTCCATTTTCCTATAAATAGAAGCTCATTCCTTCATTATTTTCTTACGAATTCACTGAACTCTAGAGAGAGAAACTATAGAGAGATAGAAGAAAAGCTTTTTGCTACTTAACTTTTTTTTTCCTATATCCAGTTTCTTTCTTATTCATGAAGAGAACGGTTGTTATTCCATTTCTTATTATTCTGTTTGAATAACCTGTATACGCGGTCTACCCTATACTTGGTGACATTCTTCTATTATTCTGTTGGAACATCCTGTCTGTGTGTTTTACACCGGACCTGGTTTCGACTTTATTATTATTCCGTTGGAACATCCTGTCTGTGTGTTTTACACCGGACCTGGTTCCGTCTTTATTATTCTGTTGGAACATCCTGTCGGTGCAAATTTTTCCTGACCTGGTTCCGTTATTATTATTCTGTTGGAATAACCTGTCGATGCGAAGTAACGCATGCATGGTGATTTCTTTTGTTATTCCATTCTTTATTATACTCAGTTGGTTAAAGTTTTGACTTCTATACTCCATGAAATTAGTAGAATATCCTTGATATTTGCGCTTCATCCAGTATCTTTTCATGGAAATATTCTTCTGATCATTCTTAAATTTTACTTACAAAGCAGTATCATGTTGACAATTTGGACGTTATTGGTTCCTGGACAAATTAATTCTTGAACTTATTTAATTGAATTCTTATATCATTGTCATCATCCTCATGTTTATGTTATGTTAAAAGTCATCTGTGGCCTGTAGTGCATAGATGGACTTGGTATGATTATGACCAGGGATTATTCGGTATAATCATGACCGTACTGTTACAAATGATGTGAAAATTAAAAGTCATCATTGGCCCATAGTGCATTGATGGACAGTTTTTGGTATGATTATGGCTATGGATTCTCTTCGGCCAAGGGAGCAAAGATGAATTGTTTTATGGCATGATCAGGACCGTTGATGAAAACACGATTATCTTTGGCCCGTAGTGCATGGATAATTCGTGGTCGTGATACTAAAGAATATCCTTGGCCTGTAGTGCATGGATGATTTAATGATGTGAATTATTTATTGAGCTGAGTCTCAACGATAAAAGTGATGAAAAACTTTTTAAATCATAAAAGATAGTAGATTTTATTCTCTACTTGACTCTTTTAATGGATTGCTTGTTCCGCTGCAGTTAAACTTGATGTCTATTATATTTTATCAGTTTAACATTGTTGGAGACTAATGATAATTTATTCTGCATTATCTTAGTCATAATATTTCTTACTGGGCTAGTTGAGCTCACCCTTTCTTTCACTGTTCTCTTCAGGAAATGAGAACATAGCAGGGACTAGTCGGGGAACGGAGTGACGGTCCAGAGGATAGCATTAGTAGTCCTCACTATTCTGTGAAATAGTGTATTAATAATTGTAATGAGGACTCTTTTTGAGTTTGTATAATCTCTAGTAGACAATAATTGTATTCAAACTCACAGTTATGTTTTGTCGTATTGAACACGACAGTTGTATTAGTAAGTTGTATTTGAATTATGTACCATGTATCTGACGACCCAAGATGGGTGATGTATACCTAATTTTGGGGTCGTCACACATTCGCTCATACTACCCAATACACCACTCACAAGAGTAAAAGTTTTCAAATTGTGCTGAGGGGTTATATAGACCATGAACATATAGTTTTAACGGTATTGATCATACCGCAAAACAATTCATTACTTGGTATGTTTACAATCACAAAGAAGGTAAACTACCGTTGCTAGTACTTTAGGTGATCAGCCTATTGTACTTTACGTCATGCATAACGTATTAATTATGTATAGCGAATATTTACGCTACTTGATTGGATTATTTATCCAAACAACATAGTTCACCTCAGTCTCATCATAGGATTACGTACCAAAGCAATTTGGTTCGGGAAATTTCTTTCAATGAACACTTTAGAGTTTTCATAATATTAGTCTAACTGAATCGAATAGTATAGACTCATATCAATAATTCAATTCAATCGAATTTAAAGTGTACCCAAACCCCGTTGACAAATTAAAATTTTTGAAAATATTTTCGAGAATGACGTCATGATGTCGTACTGTATTAACTATTCGTTTGAGGATGCCGTCATCGTATGACTCTGTCATAACACATCATACAATAGTGGAATAACGATTTTAGATCAAATTCACACTAAGTATTCCTGTATTTACAACTCCATCAACTTTTTATCATCTCTGCACCAGGTTACATGATACATGAGTGATAAATAAAATAACTTTTGATATTTCAAATCATTTTCGTCTAGCTGAAATAAGTAGCATAGAATATACTTTAAACCGTTTCAAAAATGATTATGAGTCTACATTTTTTTTAAAGGCACATAGTGCGTATTTAGCTTGATGTCAAAATTTTGAATTCTAGCATAGCTAGGAGTTTTGGAAATCTTAATTCTTCACTAATAATCATTTGCTTAGTAATCTATCTATTCCTATTATCTTTAAAACTCCATTTACACACAACTATACCCAGTTCGTAAAACCACACATATGAGTCCATAAATTACCACAATCATATGAGTTTAAGAACTTTCCTAGTCTGACCTTTGGCGTCCGTTCGCTGAGGGGTTATTAAACATTTCATATAACTATGAGTCAAGCATGTCACATAGGTATGAGTTTTAAGAACACGTACTTAACCCTATATTCTCTATCTATGACCTATCTATCTGTTATACACATGAGAAAATGAATCACCCTCTTAACATGCATATATCAAATAGCGCGACACAAACATTTCAATGATTACATTGTCAGAACTAAGTAGTTTTTACACCAAGTATAATTTCCCCGCCCACACAAGGAATCATACAACTCAGCTACTGACATGAGTCCTCATTGAAATCCCCACATAATCTTAACACCCTTCTTAATACGAATTTCATTTAATCCATATTCATAATCCTTTCCTGAATTTGTACCAATTCACAGTACAACTGACACCCAGCAATCTTGTTGTCAACTTTTCAATCATTCGCTGATCCTCCTCCATACTATAACCTTACCAGATCACGGGGTGATCTCATCGTATATAGTACGATTCATTTCTATATTTTGATCGTTTTATTTTACGATCTCCTATCACTGCACTTTTAGTCTTTTAGACTCTATCTATTCACCACTATTGTTCAACTTTATTATCAGAGTTAGGGAACTTTGTATCTTTTAACTCACCGAGATTTGTCTTGGAATCTTACCGACCCAACTAACTCTATGTGAGTTAGATCTTATCCTAATAACTGCGGTTATTAGTCTCAGGTATTCCTACCTAAGGTTTATAACTTACAGCTTTGATACCAACTGTGACGTTCCCAAATTCGAGGTCCCGAATCACCGCGGATCAGGTTCGATCATTCTATACAACTATTACTATTTGCGAAAGATATAAACATAAATTTTTTATACATTAAACTTACATACTTTTCCCCAAGGTCGAGTAACCTTAACTGATACACCATTCATAAACTATCTAAAATAATTCATTATTAACATACTATACTATTACAAATTAGCTGCACATTTTATCCCAAACTGAACTTGGCATTATTCTTTTCCTGTATCCAAACGCTTTCGCCTTATCTGCAATGTTTTATCATGATATAGCAAGGGTGAGCATAAGGATTGCCCAACAAGTTTAAGTTCAATAATATAACGATATATCATGATTGAAATAATTTGAATAATTAGCTGGCTATAATTCAACAATATAATTGTGAACTAGCAGGAACAAAATTTTGACTGAACAAGTATTATACATGAACAAATATATTTGGACCAAACGATAATGAAGGTGATCAGCCTTTCATACCTGAATTATATATGCAATATGTTCATAGTACAATTATACATGGCAATCGGTAATGATTAACCATAAGCTTATCCGAATGAAACACTCTTAGTAGAGTTAAGTAAAAATAACTTGCCTGAACCGTTGATTACTGCTACGCAATTTATATCGCCTTATCCGAAGACCTAATATTAGTAATATAGATCTCTAATATTAGAATAATATTATCACAATATAATACTATATATATATATATATATATATATATATACACACAACACAGAAACCTAAACACATAACCCTATCAGTCTATAACACACATAAGACTCTGTATTAAATCAACTATTGTAGTCTGAGTTGAATCCGACACAAAT